>QLPI01051699.1:0-21756 GCA_003314275.1 Chroogomphus rutilus
GGCAAGGGGAAGGAAGGGGAATGAAGGAATGACAAAGGATAGAGGGGACAGGATGAGGAAAGTAAACCAAATGATGAGCCAAATGTACCGGACCGAGACTATGTACTGGCGAGGGATGACTTGTCACTGGTGTGTGGGACTAAAAGGCAAGGGTTGTTCGGTCGGTACTACCGAGTGAACCGGAGCTTGGTATCAGGGGCTTGACAACTCCCTATTATCTTATCCCTGGCCATATTCCTATTATTCTATCTTCTATTGTTCTATTTCCGTTTGCATTCCTTCATTCTAATTTTACTCATTGTGGACAATACCCACATGCTCTGCATACCTTATTGTCCCACATTCCTTATTCCACATGTTGCTTCTTAAACCTATATAAGTAGGGCATGCATGTACAGTAGGGGACAAAACCGTTCAAGTGTTTTGAACATTTGTGTTGTACTGTAAATAACGGGAGGATTACATAATCAAAAAATATGACGTAATTAGTGGAGATAGCCCTGCTTCTGAACTTGTGGTCACAATCAAGATGATTATGTAACTCTCAATATTCATTGAGATATTAATTATTTAAAAAAATGAAGCATTTGAACGGTTTTGTCCCTCACAGTTATTAATGCAATAAATTGTATATACAGGGCTGGAAATCACATGACAAGTCACGTGACATCGTGTGAACCTTTTTATAGTTTGTTTCTGTCCAAACAAAGCCAAACATCCCTTGTTCAGAACCATGAAGCCTCTCTCTGCTGCTAAAGTTGACTCTATCATCCAATTGCTCAAAACTGGTCATTCTAGCCACTACATCTCCTCTTACCTTAGTGTCTCTGTGTCAAGTCCACGATACCATGCTCTGATTTACTCGGCAGTACCAACCAACCGACCCTTACCCATATCATCCTTCACCAGTGTGTGGCCTCGGCCCGGTACATTCAGTTCATCATTTGGTTCATTATCCCTATCCTACCCTCCTATTCTTCATTATTCTTTTATTCCCTGTCCTTCCCCTTGCCTGTTTACCCTCGGGACATTCACTCTTTGTTGTCACTTGGCAGTGGCCCTATTGTTTTATGTTTGGCCACTCCCATTGTTCTATTCTCACTTACTCTTTTGTCCTCGGCCATACTTCATTGTTCTATTGTTGTCTACATTCTTTGTTCTATTCTTGATCATTGTGGACAATACTTCCACATGATTCTTCATACCTTATTGTTCTCCATTCCTTGTGCCACTCTGTTCCACATCTCACTTATTAGCCTATATAAGTAGCCAATATATGTAGATGGTTCTTCGTTCTGGAAATCAACTAGGTTTACCCCTTCTTATCCTCCCTCCCCCTGTCCCAAGTCCTTTACCTGGGCCGACACTCTCGGCACTCTCCCGGGCATCCCTCTGTCCCAAATCGGTGGCACACATGGGAAGTAGGGCGCAACGCACGAGTACGTTGAAGCCAAGCCACTACTCCCGGCCTGCAGGACTTGGCCACTCCTCGGCATTCCCAGAGCCTGACACTCTGTTGGTATCAGGACCCGGTACTACCGAGGGTACTGTCGGAACCGGCCAAGTCCTGCAGGCCGGTCAGGGTGGCTTGGATTCAACGTACTCGTGCATTGCGCCCTGCCTCCTGTGTGTGCCACTAACTTGTAACGGGAACAGATACTCAGGCGAATGCTGAGGATGTCGGCCTGAGTAGGGACTTCTGAACAGAAGGAGGAGAGTAGGGAGGTGTAAGCCTAGTTGATACTCAGACTGAGGAACTATGTACACATATCAACTACTTATATAGGCTGAGAGGCGGAATGTGGAATAAGGGTGGCATAAGACATGGAAAAAAGAATAAGGTATGAAGACCATGTGGAGGTATAGTCCACAACGATTAGAATAGAATAATAAGAGGGTAAGACAATAAAGTATAAGCGGTGAGATTGTGGGAAAGAAATAGAACAATGAGGAATGGCCGAGAATAAAACAATAGGGACGTGAGTGAGTGGCAGGGAATAGTGAACGTCCCGTGGGTAAACGAGTGAGGGGAAAAGGAAGAGAGTGTAGGGTTGACAAAGAATAGGGATTGGGGAAGAGGGTGATGAACCGGGTGATAAGCCGGGTGTACCGAACCGAAGCCGTACGCCGTAGAATGATGTGAATGGGGGTCGGTTGGTCGGTACTGCCGAGTAAGTCGAAGCACGATGCATGGTCGTGACAGTTGGCTCTATCTCTACCATTCACAGGAAACACTGTCCTGATATACCCAAGGCCACTGGTGGTCGCCCATCCAAGATATCCCTCTCTAACATCTACTATATCGTATCGCTCATGCAAAGAGGGAAGATTGAGAATGCAACCCAGGGTACCCAGGTGCTCAAAAACATTCTCAATGAACCAGTGACATCCAAGACTGTAAGGAGGAACCTGAAGAAGGCTGGGATGAAGGCAGTTGTAAAGAGAAAGAAGCCACTTCTTAGTGCAAGGTATAGGAAGGCAAGGAGGGAGGTTGCAGAAGCTCATCTGGAGTAGACTCTAGAGGACTGGAAGCATGTTGTCTGGTCAGATGAGACCAAAATCAATCCAGATGAGACCAAAATCAATTGATTGGTGTCAGATGGAAGGAGATGGATGTACAAAAAGGCTGGAGAGCCTTTGAATGATAGGCTAGTTGAGGGAACACTGAAGTTTGGTGGAGGTTCTGTGATGGTATCGGGTTGTATGTTGTGAGAAGGACCTGGCTATGCTGCCAAAATTGATGGAAGGATGGATGGGGAGTTGTACAGGCAGATTTTGGATGGTGAGCTTCAGGCTAGCCTGGAGTATTATGGTAAAGATTCTACTGACATTATTTTTCAACAGGATAATGACCCCAAGCACATGTGCAAGATGGCCACTGAGTGGTTTTGTGACCATGGCTATGAGGTCATGAAGTGGCCAGCTCAGTACCCTGACCTAAACCCCATTGAACACCTCTGGACTATTGTCAAAAAGTGCTTTTCTGACTATGAACAACCCCCTAGTGGAGTGCATAAGCTATGGGAGAGGATTGGAGTGGAATGGGAGAAGATAGAGCCAGAGGTGTGTCAGAAGTTGATTGAGAGCATGCCTAGAAGGGTGCAGGCAGTGATGAGAGCAAATGGGGGCTTTACCAAGTACTGATATATACCATTTCTTGTTTAAAAAATGTGAGGGACAAAACCGTTCAAATGCTTCATTTTTTTAAATAATTAATATCTCAATGAATATTGAGAGTTACATAATCATCTTGATTGTGACCACAAGTTCAGAAGCAGGGCTATCTCCACTAATTACGTCAATTTTTTTGATTATGTAATCCTTCCGTTATTTACAGTACAACACAAATGTTCAAAACACTTGAATGGTTTTGTCCCCTACTGTACATAATTCCTCATTCTGGGTATCAACTAGCCTTAGGCCTCTTACCTTCTCCTCCCTCTGTAAAGTCCTCTACTCAGGCTGGCACCTTCGGCACTCCCCAAGTACCCCCTCTGTCCCAAATCGGTGGCATGCACAGCAAGTAGGGTGCAACACACGAGTACATTGAAGCCAAAGCCACCCCAACTGGCCTGCAGGACTTGGCCATTACATGCCCGCTCCTTCGGCATTCCTGAAGCTTGACAATTAGACTCATCCTTGTACTTCAGCTTATACATCCAATGCTACATGTCCACTTTAACAGTGAGTTCCTTCATATCATACTTGGCATATACTACATCCCAGACCTCCTTTGCTGTGGTCAGGTTCTGGACTTCAATGAGGATACTGTTGGAGACTGTGGTGAAGATATGGGCCATGATTATGGCCTCTTGCTGGTTGTAGTCATCCCAGTGTTTCTCTAGGTCATCCAGCCATTCCTCCTCCTTGTCTGTTAGTACATGCCCCTTAGGGTAGGGGGGGATTTGAAGAGAGATTTGAGGAGTCACAACTAGGTGCTGCTTGGTACCATGGGTCAATGCCAGTGTAGCTAATGTCTGACTCTTCCAGGTAACCTAGTTTGTGCCATCTTGGGAAAGCTTAGGGCTGATGAACAATTTGGAGTTTGATGAAGACATATTAGGCTCTGCAGGCCCATAACCTGTCATAGTTAAGCACAGTAGCTAAGTATAGACAAGTTCAGTAAATGGGGAGTTTGATGGGCAAATACTATTAGCCTACCTAAGTACAGACAAGCTTCCAGACAGTAAGCTTAGTCTGTCTATGTAGAGAGAAGAATATACACCTCAGTGAATGGGGAGTTCACTGAGATGCCTGTAACTACATGTCCATTTATATATTCAGCCTCAGTCATGAATGTCTGGGGCTATCAATGCCTACAGATACCTGGTCCTGCTGTGGTCCTGCTGCATTCAACGCTTACTCATACATCGTCCAACATTCTGGCCATTAGTATCACGTCATCATGCCTGATTGAGGTTTTAATTTTTTCCCACAAGATAAATCATGTTTTGTTTTACTCATTTGATGTTGCATCCGCGGGTTTTGTTATACGGTATGCACAGTGTGCCACGGGGCATCAATACCACGGTGGGTGTGAAAGTTCACCTCCGACATTACATAAGCCGTACCTGTATGCACCTCATGTGCATTGTGACAGGTCACATTTACCGTGATTTGATGTCGCCCGGTGTTAGACCCTATGTACGCATATATATGCTGGCTCAATTTCACTTGGGTTTGCAAATGTCGTGGCTCATTTACTTGTGTGGTCAACTCGATGAATAAAATAGAATTGATTTTATAACTTATCTAGGGCATGGGAATATATTTTCATAGGCGCGTCTTTTTCCTCATAAAGTGCAACACAAAAGAGGTTGCATAAAATAAACTTCATTGAGATAGGTTGATACAGCTATTTGTTAATCAATTGATACACTGCCTAACCCCTGGATACCTAACAAATTGAATCAATGATATATACAGTCAATAGAAGTCATATAATCAACCTAAAACACCCTGCATGATTCTAGGATCATCTGTCAAGCCAAAATCAAATAGATGACCACATCAACAGTTGCTAGTATCGTCATGATTTTCTCTACTTTGCTGTGCGGAAGACCCCCCTGGTACTATGGATATTTCCCCACTTTGGGCTTGCAAATGTTGTGGCTCATTTACTTGTGTGATCAACTCGATGAATAAAACAGACTTGATTTTATAAATCATCTAGGGCATGGGAATATAGGCACATCTTTTTCCTCATAAAGTGCAACACAAAAGAGTTTGCATAAAATAAACTTCATCGAGATAGGTTGATACAGCTATTTATAATAAATGTGAAAGAAGGAAGTGCTCGATAAGTAGGAGGAGCTCGGGAGAAATCAAACATAAAATAGAAGGCCCACAGATTAGATCTTCTGTTCAGGTCTTAGAGATTCCAATGCCCAATCCTTGTCAATGTCAGTGTGCAAGGGTAATCGCTTCATTGGAAGACTTGAAATCAGTCCAATTGCTCCTACGCCGATCATCACACTCCATATCACGCTTACGCCTTTCGCAAAAGCGTTTCGGACCTCGTCCTTCAACGGCTGCTCCATAGTTGGGACCAGCGGGATCACTGCATAAGCAATGGCGGTCCCTCCAGGAAACTGAGAGACGAACTCCGGCGGGAGCCTGTGCTGAAGTTCATTTTGGAGCACAGACCCTCCGATGGTCACTCCCCATACCTATACACAGATCAGTTCTGGATTTATCATTGGAAGAGAGCAGATGACTCACTTGAGCAAAGTTACGGCAAAATGTGAAGAATGCAAGAGCTCTTGCATTTTCCGATACGGGAAGTGGTGCGAGGACTGGGAAATAAGTTGTCATAAACAAGATCCCCAATCCCGAGGCAACAACAATCTCGTATCCTATGACGGTTATCCGTGGAGAGTCGGCTTTTATTGTGCTCAACAAACCAGCCCCAATCATGACCAGAACCCATGACAGCCAGAGTTGGGGACGGTAATGATGAGACTTGGCAACACTGACACCTGATATAATACCTATCGGAGCAAGAGTGAGGGCAAGACCAAAGAGATCGACACCCGATGCGATGGGTGATGCTGATTTGCAGCCTTGAAAATAAACCGGCATGTAATCTAAACACATCTTCAGTAGGTCTGGTTTAACGACACGATAAAACTGACAGATAAACCCTAGAAGGACAATCGGCGCAATAAATGTTTGCAAGTAGCCGCTCACGCTGGTAGCTGTGGATAGAAGTGAGAACGGAACCTGTTTCATAAATTGAGACCACGACAGCAACTACTATTGTGGAAGCTTACGAGGGGGTGCTCAGCAACCTTGGCATCATAGACTATGAACCCAATGAGGCCCACTAGACCCAAGATTAAAGGTACAAGAACGTGCGCAGAAGACCATGCGAACTGGACACCACCCCAGGTGAGGGCAATCATGCAAGAGGTACAGCTGGCAATGACCAGAATATTGCCACTGGGAACCCAATTGACCGTATCAGCACATATGCAGCCTTGAAAGTATAAGACGTACATCCAGTCCATTTGACCCATTTTTTCCCGGAAAGTGCCAGTTGGCGTTCGGAAACTGAGAAAACAAAAGACCAACATCCCGGCAACCCCAGCGACTGGAATATTAAGGTCTGTATCAAATGTTAGTGTTGAATGAACAGTGGTGTCAACTTGACGAACAGAAGAGCCACCGCCATTGACCACGTTCGGCCAGAACTCCTCCGATGACAGGACCTATGGCGCTTGCAACCGCCCAGGCTCTGGGGAAAATTAATATGAGCTCTAAAGATGACGGGTGTTAATACGACGCACATTCCGATTAAACCGTTAAACATCCCTCTCTCCCGGAGAGGAACGAGGTCGGACAATATAATTTGAGTTAATGATAATACTCCTCCACCCCCTAGTCCTTGAATGGCTATATTCCCGATCTGGGAGTCAATTATGGGAATATAAAATTGTCCTATAATGCTCACTCCGACCAACGATGAGAACATTCATGTTGGGTGCTGCGCCACACAAGGCGCTTCCAGCAGCAAAAATGAATAGAGACCCAAGCATAATTGGACGACGTCCGAAAACCTGCGCGGTGGTCAGGACCAGAGCTCTCATTATTCCAGGTAAACTGTTTTGGACTCACCTGGGACAACCCACCACTCATAGGTAGAAAAGCAGTTGCGGAAAGCGAATATGCCGAGCCAACCCAAACGAATTGCGAGCCATGAAGATCGGCTACAATGACTGGGAGGGCTGTAGAAACCCCTGTCTGTTCATGTTATAGTAAACATTGTGGGTTTGATTTTGAAGGCTTACTAATTCTAGAGCCGCTATAAAGAGAGACAGCGCAATGGACAGAATAATGAGCCAGAACCTGTGATCTCTGGGAGCAGATGAAGTAGGGGAGTAATCAGGTTTAGAATGCTGGGCATTGGGTTCAACGACCGATACAAGGGAGGATCCGTTGGGCTGCATGAGAAATGCTAGGCAAGTGCGATACGAACTCCTGAAATTAAAGAATCCTGGTTCCACCTATATAGGCAGGCCTCCAATTTTGAACCAACGGAGGGCATTTTCCTCGAGGGAACAGAGGTGACACCTCAGTGCGAAAGCAGTCATCATAGAGGCAAACAACATTTATCGATATGATATTAAGAATCGTAAAAGGGGTCCATCACCATCCAACTTGTTGTAGTGCAGACGATAGGCTGTGCCAGCGGTTCTCTAAAAAAAAACATCTTCTGTGGCACTTTGCAGGTGATATGATTATGGTATGGCTGATCGGGTGCTCATTTGGGCTCCTCGGCGACTGGAGGATTACAGTCTGGTTCAGTTTCAGTGTATAATGCCTGATTGGTCTGGATATGGAACAGTTCAGTTTCAGTGTATAATGCCTGATTGGTCTGAATATGGAACAGTTTAGTTTCAGTGTATAATGCCTGATTGGTCTGGATATGGAACAGCTCACTGTCTGGGTAGAGGGTCAGAGCCTTTTGGCGCCATGAGTGCCGAGGGTGACCTTAGCGGCACTGTCCGACATCACATTTTTCATTGGCGGAAAGTGAGTCGGCACTCATATGTGTCACATACAAGACGCCTATAGAGCTGCGTAGATTCAGCGGCTTTTGACGCCATGAGGTCAGGGGGTGGCGTTAGCGCCACAGTCCGACATTTCCATGGGCGGAAATTGAGTAGGCGCTCATAGGCGCCAAATAAAAGACGCCTATAGACAGCTTCGGAAGTTCAAGATATGATGGTCAGCGTCCTGCGTTCCAGTCTCTCCACCCCATTCTATAAAAAAGTAACAAGCTGCAAACAACTGATGCTCGATCTCAGATGACCTGTTCCACATTCTGCCAACAGTAATCTTGGCAGGAGGAGATTTGTGTGAGAGCATAAGTACAATCGCGAACATACTCGTTTCTACATTCCCTTATCTCAGTGGATTTACCCAGCTTACTGAATCCGTGACTAGCTCTTCGTCGCCGTTGCCCTTGTGGAAATATATATCAATGTCACTCCTAGATGATACCCTTGGGGCAATGGAAATTGGCGCCATATTTTCCATATTTCTCTATGGATGTTTTACCATACAATCATTCCTATATAGACAGGGGAACATCAACGATCCACTCTGGATAAACAACCTTGTGAGTCACTCATCTATATACGCTGTTAATGCTCATCCATTCTGGAAAAGGTTCGGTTAATTTGGTCAGTCACATCCTATCTTTATTTCTAATTTTATCAATAACTATATGTGTGGGAGTAGGAGTCTAGAGACTGCACACACTGTATTCATTGGTGTATTTCTGTACCACACCACGGTGACAAGGTTTGGAAATGCAACTGCAATCGTCGAAGTTACTTTCGCCATCGAGTCATTTACCATCCTGAGCGCATGGATTGGGTCTATCGTCCAGGTGTGTTAACATCTATTTTCATCACACGTAGGAGAACTTACTCACGTGTACTTTCAGGCATTCTTCGCATACCGGGTGAAAGTAGTATCCGGTCGACTTCTCATCCCACTTATATCATGGTTCCTCTCATTTTTGCGCATCTGTTTTGGTACCATTATGGGCATTACGGCAGCCACCTCTAAAACGTTTCCACTATATATAATGAGGTGGCATTGGGTCGTCCTCACCCAGGGTATCATATGTAGCGTGATTGACATGCTCAATACTGCATCTCTTTGCTTTTGTTTGATTAAGATGCGATCGCCCCATTTTCGGTCGTGAGTGTTCATGATTATCATCTCATTCAGTATTTCTGAAATGTGGAGACACTGTTAGGAGCAGGAGTCGTGTTGACAAAATTGTACTTTATAGCATCGGTGAGCCATCTAGTATCCGCTTAGACCCGCGCTGATATGATGATACAAGAGACGGGAGTTATCACCAGGTAATTTTCAGTATATTGATTACGAACGTAATGACTTAGATCAGACAAGTATTACAGCATTGGCAATGTTAGCATGCGTATGTCCAGTTTTTGTATTAGTCTTGTTTGATTTGACATTCATTAACCTTCAGGTCGTAACTAAACCGAATAGCTGTACAACTATATTTGTTTGTCCCTACACGTAGACACTGATTTCCCTTGCAGTAGCATACATTGGGATTTTAATGCCTTATTCCAAACGTGAGTTGAAGAATCTGTTTTACGCTTGAATTAACACTGTTACTGCAGTATTCTCAAACACATTCATGACCTCGTAAGCCCCTCTCCATCGACACATCAGTTCAATTGTCGATCGCTCATGAAAATGACAGACTTCTCTCGCGGGAAGGCTTGCGACATAAGCCAGGTTATATAGGGTCTCATCATGTACAAGGGAATGAGGTTTCCGAAAAACATAACACCTTTAATGGATTTTTTGTCCAACCTACATCTCTCTCAGAGGTACGTGTCGCATTCGGATCGATGTCTACATTTACACATGACAGATGGCAGCACACTGGATCCGTTGATCATGAGCTCGAGAAAATCGATCTGAATAAAGGCAAGCCTGTGTGTCTTATTTTATCATTTTCAGTAGTTATGCGGATATTAATTTCTTTCCCCAAGTTCCAAGCCAACACCATCCATCCCCGCTTTGACGAGGTTTCGAAGACAGGAATGGCGAACCGTCTTGAAAATTAGAAACATACTACACTTGGTTCAAGACGTGACATAGTACCTTGTGGTTATCTTTCGGAATTCATTTTTTATCAAAAGGAGGGCCGCAGAAATCTTGACCGCATCAGTTCATCCGGGCTTTCTTTCGTTTTTCAGGGAATGCAATCTTTTTTATGGACCATATGGGTCGTGAAAAAAAATTATATTTTTTGAGTATTTTGATGTCAAATCATTATAAAGTTCTATGGAATATTGGCAAATAATGCGTGATTTTAAATAATCTGCAATGAAAGGTGCTCGTCAGCTCAAAGTTGGAGGTAACACTGATATATTACTGTCATAAAATAGCCCCAGATATCACTCTCGGCTAATTCACTTCTTTTTCTTTTTGTTCATTTAAAGTCGCCAAACCGAAATATCACTAGGAATATTGTAGGGTCACTAGTGTGACGAAAGTGAGCCTCCCTCTCGGACCGGTCCGAGTTACTCAAAGTGCATTAAGGCAGTCGCACTCCACCGGTTTCTGATGCCTTGGCGTCCGGTGCCCGATAAGTAGTTACATTCAAGGTATCATGTGGAATGATCATCTATCCTTGTCTTCTACACGAGGTCTTGTTCTGTAGAACATCGTGTGTGAGGTTCCCTTCTTCCATGTCGTGGGTGCTGGACTCTCATTCCCAAGACAACCTCTGGTCGTGTGCATCACATTCTATCATCAAATCACACGTGAATTCATTTATGATTTGCCCTATTCTCACCAACTCCAACAGGACTGCGAACTGGACTGTGAACATTCCCTAATCACCTTCACAGGACTGCGAACAGGACTGTGAGCATTCCCCAACCAACTTCAACAGGACTGCAAACAGGACCCTGAGTCTTTCCTGGGCGAGCCATTGATGATCTCAACTGAGAGGAACCTGTAATTGCAGCCTCCATTAGCAACCTGCTTAGGTAACCTCCATTACAGTAATCGAAGCTATGGGATATAGGGGCTTCTGCCCCGAACCAAACAAAGCAGGTCAAATATCAAGCCATTTTGTTAAAACCATCGCATCACTGAACTGTCATATTCCAGATGAGATCATAGTTCTTAGCTGAGAAGATTCAAGACATCGCAGGGCGTTATGAGGTTACGCTGAGTTGCCATTCTCCTTGATTGAGCCATCTCGATCGAAACCTCTGCACCCGCCCGACCCTTTCACCCATAGCGAGCGCTTTGTCAATGATTTCAACCCCATTCATTTTTTCTCACTCTAGTTCATATCATTAACCAGATAATAGTACCAGCTTGGTCTATCTGTCACACGCCAGATTAACTGGAATCGTTCCAAAATCGTACAAATGAAATCAGGGTCGGGCACTCTAAATGCCGAGGAATTTCTCCACAACTAGCAATCTTATTGCAAGATTGTTTGACCATCATGCTATATCCTTCCTTCCTTTACACACGGTGATCGTGCAAGCAAGACCAGACAGCACTGTATTCGACACTGTAGGGCATACAACACGTTCTACCTCAAAATGACACTGTCATCTCATACATGATCCTTATGGGTTTCATCTTATCAGGGAAAGGTGAGCTGTCTCGCCCTATATAGCCATGATATCATTGCATCAGGTAAGCGGCAACACAGATAACGTGTCATTGGATTTTCTCCAGCCTACGAAGGAGCTATTCAGTAAATCATCATCAGAAGATTAGTATCCAGGGATACTTGCTATTTGAAGAGGTATGTATTGGTAACATTGGGCACACTGACTGCACTATTTCAGTACCTGTCATTGATTTGCGCCAAATGATATCGGTACACACATTATCCCGCCCAAGAATTTACTTATGCTCTCAACTGAGTTCAATTTACCTCAAACTGTCTACTTATGTGAAGAGATACACATACCTGAGGCGTCGCGTGGTGAGCAATTGGCGCTTCAGTCCCTGAATCCCTATCACTCTGAGTTTCATAAATCCCGCGGATCGTATTCTTCACTATCATTGAAATTATTCCATCAGACACAACAATTGACAACAAATCTAGAAAGGAACAGAATCATGATGGTCAACGACTAGAACTCCGATCTTCCAGCATGTTTTGCAGACTGGGTCTCAGTTACTTTATATTTATTCTCCTGGCTCATAGGTTGAGTCCGCATCCGCTCACAGGTTGACACTTTCTATGGGAAATTTCACCACAGGACAAATTGAAGGCGTACAACAGTCTCAATTCTTTAGTGGTGGGTCCTCAGCATGAAAATGAACGCTGATGCACTGATTCACCCATTAATATTTCAGCTGCTGGGATCACACTTTTAATTCTAGACCACATTATAACGTTTAACAAAGAAAGGGAACTTATCTGGTCTCTGAAAGGAGGATATTTAAAATGGGCATTCCTTACAAATCGATACGTCGTGCCACTAGTCTATGCTATCAACATTCATGGTCCGTCGACCCTCCCTTCCATTCCAAATTAACCCAACAGACCTTCTACTGCAGGCTTGACTGGATTTAGCAACTTTGGTCTCTCAAATCCGGTATTTCCTCAATATCACATTGATAAGTTAAATCAGTCAATACTGACACTTAGAGTAGTTGTAAGAGTATACAACTGTCTCTTAGTCCCTGTGTTCAATACAGAACTCCTTCGGTAGCTGCCACGCTTCTATTGTCATGACTTCGAGTATAGGTCTAATATCGATAACCCTCTCGAATGGTAATGTCTCATTTTCCCATGCTTATGACGGTTGACTGATGCATTCAAGCTCTGGTATTGTTCAAGGTGCAAAAGCTCTGGGAAGGAAACGCAGCTATTACCCTTGTGTCTCGGCTAGCGTACCTTTTCACCCAGGTTGGGATACTCGTAGCGGTAGGGTTTGGACTGTTTCAGGAACTATGTGAGTAGTAGTGCATCTGGAGTTACATATGGTTCTTACGTTCCTGCCCCTCGCAGCCACCAATATGATACAGTTCAGTCCCGGATTGAGGATATGTATAATCACCAATTACCCAAGACCATGGATAGCCGTCTGGGCAATAGCTGTTAGTTCTTTTCTCACCAGGGAAAAGTAATTAACGAATATTTTACTAGTTATCCTTCGACTCTTTCACTTTTTTAATGGTCATCTTGAACTCGCTGAGCCGTCCTCGGGGCAGTAATACTCTTCTAGTGAAAGTACTTTACCGAGATGGTTTTTGTTTCTTCATTGTGCGTAGATGAGTTCTTGGCAATCTCTTGCAATTTTTCATTTATTAATATATTTTTTGGCCCTTATGAGCAGGTCATTTCGTGTAAATATAGTTTTTTTTTCTTTTTTTATCCTACCTTCTGACCCTTTTCGCCTGTTAAAAGCACTTCGAGTCGTGAATTTAATTCTAGCGATGAGAGGCGATGTACGTGTGGAATTCTGAATCAATCTATTGCCCTTCAATTGATGATTATTATGTTAGGCCTCTAGAGTCATGCTTGGTGTTAGGTGAGTGGATTGCTTTTTAACTTGTCGTTTTCCAGGCTAACACCATCATCCCAAGCTTGGCTTGGTCTTTGATGAACACAATTGTTTCTAGGATGATTATGAATCTTCGACTGGCAGAATTGATAACGAGATATCGCATTGACGATGTTGACATCCCACTCATGTCGTTTGGCTGAATCTCTGGACGTACTGTGACCACTATTGTTATCTAAGACCGTTTTCAGTCATCTATTAAATATGGCTAACTTTTCCAACCAGGAAAACCGTCATGTATTCACGTCAGCTATACAAATAATATAGTATTTAGCTCATACTTCGGGGTTTATGATACAACTTCACAACGAATAAACTAACTTATCAGCAAACAATTTGTTTTGAGCCATCTCTCCCAAAATGAGAAGACCATCAAATCAGCTTCTCCGAGTGTAAATCCTCTCTATGTCCACAAGTTGGTTCTTCAATGTAGTGTGCCAGACTTGCCCAGATGGTTTAAGCCCATAAAGGCCTTTTCTCAGTCAGCCCACCAACTCTTCCTCCACCGGGCTCACAAAAGCTTCGGGCCAATGCATATACACCTCTCCCTTGTGGGTTTAATTAAGGTATGCTCCCTTTATAGCTATGTGGTTCAGCTCTAAAGAGCCACAATACACCATATAGAAGTGAGCTTGATGATTGGAGAATAAGACTCAGTGTAATCATTCCCCGAGACCTGCATGAATCCCTAGGCAATGAGTCATGCCTTATACTGATCACCTTGGTCCAAATAATCGCATTTAACATAGAAGGTCTAACAGTTTCCAATGATGTTCTTGTCCAATGGCATCACAAGCAGACAGATGTTGTAGTCTCTAAACATCTCATACTCCTCCTCACCATCAGGAAAAATGCCTCAACAATGTATGACCTTTTATCTCTTGTAAGATTAGTATAAGTCTTGTGAAAACTTGTTAACTAATATAAGTAATTATCAGAATAAAGAAAGGCTTTTATAGTGTTTGTAGTACATGTATCAGACAATTTTTTTCTATATATCAGACATACACCAGTATTGTATAATCTTATAAGAATAGTATACATCTTTTTTTAAATTGAAAACTAATACAAGTAATTGTCACAATAAAAAAAAGGCTTCTATAGTCCTTATGATACATATATCAGACTTTTTCTCTATATATGAGACATATATAAGCATTGTGTGATGTTATAAGACTAGTATAAGTTTTTTCAAAAGGCTGCATACCAATTTAAATAATTATCTGAATAAAGAAAGGCTTTTATAGTACTTATAATACATATATCAGACATATATCAGTACTGTATGATAGTGTAGTGTATAGTTGTCAAGCACTGGAAATGCTGACATTGTGTGGGTCAAGTACTATTGCAATAGTACCAACTTTACGATGCTGGCAGGGAATTGGCCAAGTCCTATAGACTGATCGGGGTGGCTTGGCTTCAACATACTCATGTGTTGCACCCTACTTTCCGTGTGTGCTACTAATTTCAGAGAGACGGAGAACTCAGGAGGATGTTGAGGGTGTTGGCCCAAGTAAGGACTTCAGACAGGAGGAGAGAAGACAAGAAGGCATAAGCCAAGTCGATATTCAGAATGAGGAACTATCTACATCTATATGCTACTTATATAGATTAAGAAGTGAATGTAGAATCAGGGTGGAATAAGACATGAAAAAGAGAATAAGGTATGGAGAGCATGTGGAGGTATTGTCCACAATGATTAAGCAT
Source organism: Chroogomphus rutilus (assembly GCA_003314275.1). Classification (NCBI taxonomy): domain Eukaryota; kingdom Fungi; phylum Basidiomycota; class Agaricomycetes; order Boletales; family Gomphidiaceae; genus Chroogomphus; species Chroogomphus rutilus. Next base: position 15,315 of record QLPI01051699.1, read on the forward strand.
AGAACAATGAGCATAAATGAAAATAGAACAATAGAATATGGCTGAGCATAAAATAAATAGGAGTATGAATGAAAATAGAACAATAGAAAGTGACTGAATATAAAACAATAGGGTTATGACTGGAAATAAGTGAATAGAAAATGTCCCGAGGTAAAATAGGAAAGGGGGAAGGTCAGGAATAGAAGACTAAACAAAGGTAGAAGAGATGGGATGAAGGGAAATGGACCAAGTGATGAACTGAATGTACTGAGCTGAGGAGGATATAGGCAGTTTTAAAGGCAAAGGGGGGGGTCATACCAAGTATTAGATTGTAAAATAATGGAGGGTCAAAAAACTGCCCCAATGAGTAATTATCTTGTTTGATTTATTGAGCAATGATTTTTTATTGGACTCACATGATCAATCAAGTTGGTAGATAGCCAACATGATCTAGTATATCATGTGAAATTTTCAGAATCTTTACTGATGTCATTTTTTCACAAAACATCAATCATTCTAAAATGCACAAACACTGGGGCAGTTTTTTTACCTACTGTACTGTGGCCATAGTGCTCTATTTGTCTCAGGAATAGTGCTCCATTCCCTTTGGATATGGAACCAGAGTGCCAGGGATGCCAATGATTGCCAAACAGGTTGGTGATAGCCATGGGTGATGGCTGTTGATGGTAACTGCTGGTTGCAGCACCGACTTGGGATGAAGTCTAGGTAGAGCAATCAGACATATACCAATGGTCCTTGGTCAGTGAGTTTGGTCCTTGGTTGGTAGGTACCTGGTCTTAACCCATTTGTTGAGGCTCCTGTGACACATACTGTCAAGTCCACGATACCGAGCTTTGGTGCACTCGGCAATACCAACCGACCATCCCTTACCCATATCATCCCTCACTAAGTTCACTGCCTCGGCTCAGTATATTTGTTACATCATCTGGATCACTCCTCTCATCCCATCCCCTCTATCCTCTACTATTCTCTCATTCCCCATCCATTCCCTTACCTGTTTTCCCTCAGACACTTATTATTCATTTATTACTCGGTAACAACCCTATTGTTTTATCTTCGGTCATTTTCTATTGTTCTATTCTCATCCACTCTCTGATTATCTTATTCTCAGCCATATTTCATTATTCTATTCTTGCTTACATTTCCTATTCTATTCTTGATCACTGTGGACAATTCCTCCACATGATCCTTCAAACCTTATTGTTCCCCATTCCTTATGCCACCCTGTTCCACATCTTACTTCTTAACCTATATAAGTAGCGGATGTATGTAGATAGTTCCTCACTCTGAATATCAACTTGGTTTACCTACTCTCATCTCCCCTTCTTTAGTCTAAAGTCCCTTACTTGGACCGACACTCTCGGTACCCTCCTGGGTCTCTCTTTAGTCCAAATTAGTGGCATGCATGGAAGAGCAGGGCGCAATGCACGAGCACATTGAAGCCAAGCCACCTCGAACGGTCTGCAGGACTTGACCAACTCCCATCCATAATATCGGCTTTACCAAGACTTAACACATACTCAGTAGAGCAATACTCTCTCAATTGAAATACATTGAAACAGATTGTCACATGTTTGTATTTCAAATTTTTATTTAAATAACAGTTGGCCTCTTTCATGGATGTTTTTAGTCAAAAAGTTTACACACATATATATCCCTCTCCTATCACTCCAGGAGTTCCATGAGTAGTCTCAGAGTTTCCCTTACAACTTTGTGACTAAGAGCTATTTATCAGAGCTGAGTAATTTGATCTGTATAGCCAAGAAGCTAATTCCAATATTGATATTAGGATCTCTTCACCAACATCCCCATTTGCCATGTATGGTCATTTTTAGCCTATTCTATCTGGGCACTATATGCTATACTCTATGGCTCTACCCTATTATGATTGTCACATCACATGCTCATATATCCATTTACAGTATAAGCTCACTCACTTCACATTTCTATTTCCATTTATATTTCTAATCCACTTTCCTTATTTGCATTCAACCTTGCAATTACTTGTTTCTATCATTTAATTTCCATTATTATATTTCTTATATGGCAACTCTGTTGGACAATGGAATTATATTTAATTCCATTGAACATTGCAAATGCCTTTGGAACATTTATTCCTATTAAGTTTCAATCCTTGCATTTCTTATTTAGTATAGGAATCCATTTCCTTTTGAGATAGACCCTTCACAGATAAGAAATCAGTATAAGATTCTATATGTTCAATAGTCTGTTCTTCAGTCAGAATATCAACTGAGATTCCTCTGTTCATTACATCATCACTTCTGCTTCATCTCAACCCACCTTGCCATTACAAAATTAAGGTTCCTTGAGGTCTGGACAGTGAAACACATAAGTTGAAGCCAAGTCCTATTACAAATCTTGCTATTGTTTCAATACTAGGAGATATTATATTGAGACCTAGATGACTGTATCTATCCTAGTTCTTAACAGTTGAGCCCAAACAATTGAGAATATTCCCTCTACATAGGTTCTGGTTTTTAATCTTACATTTTAAAATTCATGGATGGAGGGGCCACAGCTTGAATATGGCATGGAACATCTTAGTGGATAGTGTTAAGTACTGATAAGCTCTTGTTATAGAGAAAAATAAATGACAAAAGAAAGTGGATGACCATTGAGCTCATGGGAATAATACATCATCTATAACTACAAAAGATAATTAGAAATAGCCTCAAGGTAGGGGTTTCTAACCAACAAGAAAGCTTAAAGACTGTTATTATTCAAACCTTGATCATCAGACATGTATATCATCTGTGAATCATTGTCTCTGTTAAACTTTGTTCTGGTCAAAAATTACATTCAAATATCTCTGGATGCTCAGATTTTATTGCCAGGATCAGCTTAATATAATATATATATATCCTAAGTGACAACAGCACACCTCTACGCAACTAATGCGCATATAGCTCAAAAAGAAAAGTTTCTTCTCGTTGGGAAAAGGTAATATTCAGTACATAGGAGTCTTGTATAGGACCTAAAGGAAATCTGGAACGTCGTCTGCAGGCAGGGAAATAGCTGCCACGCTACGCGCTCTCATCTTCTCCCGAGCATTCCATGTATGGCTATTGAATTTACCAAGGAAAGCTTGGGTAGCGTCTCGAACTGGCCCCGTTTTATCTCCAGTCGGGTATTTAAAAACTAAAAACTCATGCAAAATAGTTGCCCCTCCGGGCTACCATAACATAATGTTAAGCCCATATTCACACGCTCTAACCGAATACTCACATGCTCTTTTGCGAATTCAGTCACGTCGATGGCATGTCCTTCGATGAAAAGTACCTTTCGCTTCCCGGAGAGCACATACTCCTCTAATTCTTGGCGTCCCCACGTCGGGAATTCCTTGTGTTCCGGGACTGGAATAGACTTTTCAAGCATCAACGCCCTTTTTTCCAACTTCTTCGCGATGACAGGATCCTTATTTTTCATAGAAGACACCTCCGCCTTCACCATGTGCAACCGCGCTTTCAGGATATCGACTTCGGGTGTCACATGCATTGCTGGAATTTGCGAAGTGAACTTGTGTAGCATCCATATCAGCCAACGGGTTGGGTCCCAGTTTGTGACATATGGCCTTGAATGGTATCAGAAAGAGAGAAGCGCTTAGAGGGAAGGGTTTACATACCCATTACGATAATCAGAGGGGAAGGCATGCTGCAAAGAAAAAAATAGGACATGAGAAACCAGCCCAGGTGAGTATATTTCTTTAAAAAAGCAACACGTGCATGCTATGTTGGTATTAGAGTCACGCTCCGAAATGTGCATTAGGAACTCTTACAAAGTTGTGGTTGCCTTCTCCTCCGGTCAAAGCAGCTATGAACTATTTTCAAAAATCGTCAGCAACCTTTTCCTTTGAAAGGGAAGAATGTTACTAACCCAGTCTCCTCTGGCGGACATCTCGTCAGTGTAGGGTTGCGATCCTTGCCAGTGCGCTAGGCTATGGCAGAGAGGTGAGCAGAAGGGCAAGTGTAACACTGGTGAAAAACCAACGAGTTGATGAGAGATATGGAATTCCAAACTGTAATCAACTGTGAAATTAGTACACAGAATACCATATGGGAAGATGGACACTTTCCAATCACACGCGCTACCAGGCCACCCCAGACGAATCCACCAAGAGCATCTCCCCAGAGGGCCGCCAGTACTGTGGGAAGGACGAAGGACATGAAGAGAGATATGGGTACTGAAAATACAGGGATTATGAGTTTCCTCTTGCCAGTCGGAAAAAGAAACATATATACTGAAATGCTTATGCTGCATCCGTACTACCACGTCACGATCAAGATCGCGTTTGTCAATCATGTCCCAACGAGGATAGCCATTTCTATTCATTATCCATCCAAAGTGGGAATAGAAGAGTCCTTTGCTGGCCGCATATGGGTCATGGAGGGGGTCGTCCGTATACCTCATTTATGGAAGACATAGTTTAGGTATAGGGAGCGACTATCATGGTCAGACCAACAAACCTGTGATGCAACCTGTGGCGTATGACCCACCACTATTGTGCTTTTAATCAGTTTGTGAATGAATTCGAAACTTAGGAGAAATGGACCCTGATAGAGCCTTGGAATCCCAGTGCACCCATAAGAGCCAATGCTATACGCAATGGTGTACGTGCAGTAAACGCGTGATGTGTCCATAAACGATGGTAGCCCATAGTGATGCTGAAAATGTCGAAGTATTCAGTCGCTGATGGCTAATATGGTTATAAATCGTACCCAAATATGCCACTCTGAGCAAAAATTGCAGCCATAACGAGTGATGAAGTTGGAGTCACCTTCCATGGAGTGACAAACAGAGTAGCGTAGACAGATAAAATATGGATTGAGATATTGATGGTGGCATTCGCCCACCACAGGGGTTTGTATTGAGAAGAGATATTGGGGGCCATGGAGAAATAGAACCTTAAAATGGATCTGGGTTAACTGAATCCGCCTCGACGAATTGGGCCTCCTCCTCAGATGGAGTTGTTCCAGGTCAACCCGGTAGAAGAGCAATCGATTAGTGCTGTGCTATCGGTGACCCTAGAGTCACGTGAGCGTCTGACTTCCAGATAGAGGCGAGATGTAAATAACTCACTTTGGGCGTATGCATGTCAGGGGAAGTGATTGGTGACCTCAGTAGAGACTGATCAGCCTATTGCCGGATTTGTCCATGGTCACATGCGTTACAGTGTGCAAAACATTGCCAAATTTATCGATTCGTTTGGAGGAATCTATTCATTGAAGTTTGCGGAAGTGAGACTTCGAGATATCCCGAATGACTTTGGGAACGATGCGGCCGATAATTTCTGAGGGCGAGCTAGGCAAGAGACCGTGAACCTTACTGTCACATAACCCGGAGGTTAAACCCAAATTATAGCAGTTACAAGCTTGAATGTAAAGTCTAGGGCCAACGAGCTGCGTAAAAAAAATCTAAATTTCCATAGCTTCACATATAGATCTAAGGCAAATTTAGCGCTCAAGTCCATGATCAGCTCTTAGGACAAGCATCTCTTTTCTTTGTGTACTGTACATATCGTCGAATCGCCGTTAGCCCTGAAATTATTGAAGCTGGGTTTTGTTTCCCAGTGACTGCACTGCACTTGTGGTTGTGTCTTACTGACTGTTGTTGCTCTAACTTTAACACTTGGATAACAGCGATCCGTTGCATCAACAGGAAACCGGTCACATCATATTCAATCATAATAGCCAAAATCTGTTACAATTCATCACAAGTATCAAAATGATTATGGACATACTCATCCCCTCGATGGCAATTGCAATTCATAAATCTTGTAATGCATTACATTCACTTAAACTATATTACAATTCATCCCAATGTTTGCATCCCAGCACTGCTGGAAATCTGAATTGCATTGCTTTACAATTTGCTTCTTGAATTACAATTGTCTATTTTTCATTACAGTTACCATTAACCAATACAACACTTCTAATCAGTATTGCAATGAGACAAAAACTTGAACAACATAAGTGACACAAGAGACATCTGGAAATGTTTGTCTAATATTTCTTTTGTTTTGACTTCTTGATTGGCTTCTTGCCTGTTGCTGAGTCAGCCATCTTGGCTTTTGCCAATTACAAATGCTTTGGCACAGGGGATAATGGCAGAGTCAAGTTCCCTTCAAATTGTGTTGTTGTGCTACTGGCCAATGGGTCGCTAGTTGCATCATGTGGTCACTTGTTGGTAGCAGTGAGAGTATGAGCAATAGAAGCCGGAGTAGGAGCAGGGGCAGTGGATTCTTGAGCAGCAGTGGTGGAAGCTTGACCAGGCAGAAGCTTGACCAGCAGGAGCATGAGCAGGAGCAGTGGGAGCTTGAGTGGTGGGAGTGCTGTTTTGGAACTGTAAAAGAGGTAACCTGATGTCAAGCACCGTACATACTGACAGGCCTCGGGAAAGCCGAAGGGGTCGGACGGGTAAAGGC
>QLPI01051703.1:0-12760 GCA_003314275.1 Chroogomphus rutilus
TCTACGGCCTCTGAGTACCAGGAACCAGGAGATCCTACTCCGATTGAGGCAAAGCAGACATTACCCAAAGAAAAGAAGGCAAAAAGTGATACAAATATCAAGAACGTAGAGGTCCCTGATATTGACGAAGCAACAACGTGTCATCAATGCAGGCGGAAGACCACGAAAGAAAAGATGCATTGCCGCAAAATTCGACCCAATGGTAGCGTGTGTCCCTATTTCTTTTGCCATACCTGCATAGATGTCCGGTGCGTAGTGTTGCATTTGCGTGCGATGACGACAGCCTCCCCCTAACTAGTGGTGAATAGATACGGCGAAACTTTCGATTCTTTCCATCCGTCCTGGCATTGTCCACGATGCCGCGGCATCTGCAACTGCTCAATTTGTCTCCGCAAGGCCGGATTGGGATTCGTTTTGGACGAACCCTTGACCGCGCAGTTCAATGGCGCTCAAGGCGGTGTCAGTGTGTTGACTCAGGGAAAGAAAAATATTCGAGGCGGGATAGTGAGGACAGGGGACCAAAAACAAGTGAGCATTAGGGAATGGCTCGCGCGGAAAGGCCTTCTACTCGGCACCAAGGAATGGATAAACGAACGACTTCGTCAGGGCGTTAGATACGTGGTCGGCCAAAGTCCGCCTCCACCTGATGTCCCGTCGCCATACATGGAAGCCCGACTCAACCCCACCATCGCAGCTTGCACCGAGTCCTTTGAAGACGATGATGAGAAGCCATCTAATGAGAAGCCGCTAAGTGAAGTCGAGGACGCGATGGTGTCATCTGGACGCCTCACCCTCGGCCATAGCGATGAAGCAACTCCGACTCCAGTTGAGGACCTCCCAGGACTAAGTCGTGCCGTCACGCATGGTCTTCGGCTTATTGTCGGTAAACCACTCCCGAAGAAGGTTGGAAAGAAAAGGCAGCTCAAGCCGGCAAAGTTGAAGAAACCGAAGGCCACGAAATCTAAGAGAACTGATTACGTGGACTTATCGGACTCCGAGTACGAGCCCACAGGACGGAAAATCCGAACGCCTATACGGAAGGGAGGCAACAATCTACCTGATGCTCACATGGAGATGCATGACGAGGGCGATGATGAGTACGAAGTACACGTTTCACGAGCTTCGTCGCCGCTCTCGCGTGCCTCCCAAACACATCTGAAGAGAACTGATTACGTGGACTTGTCGGACTCCGAGTATGAGCCCACAGGACGGAAAATCCGAACGCCTATGCAGAAGGGAGGCTACAATTTACCTGATGCTGACATGGAGATGCACGACGAGGGCGATGATCAGTACGAAGTAGACGTTTCACGAGCTTCGTCGCCGCCCTCGGGTGCCTCCCAATCACATATGGGTGAAGAGACGTTCACGCCCCCGCCCGCTGAGCCTGTTCTGGTGCCCGCTGAGCCTGTTTTGGTGCCAACTGAGTATTACGCGCCATCCAAGCTGTCAGCGCTGTTGTATTCCACCAATGAGGAACATCCCTTCCCACAACTTTCACTGGGCGACGCATATGGTGCTAGACCGTCAACTGCAATGTCTCCTCCTTTGATCATTAGGGCTCGCGTTCCACAGTATTCTTCGGGATCAAGTCCTTTTTGTGCTCATCAGTATTCTTCAGGATCAACCTCCCTTTTGCCTGAACAGTATTCTTCAGGATCAACCTCCTTTTCCGCTGAACACTATTCTTCAGCTTCAGGATCGGGATCGGGATCAACCGCTCTTTCCGCTGAACAGTACTCTTCGGGCTCGACATCCTTCTCCAATCCGCACCATGCATCGGATGATTACCTGAATATGTTTCATCATCCTCGTGATGCTGGTGCGTACACGCCTCATCGTTTGGGGGATTTTACGTTGTTGGATGAGAGATGGAGGACCCCGGCGATTGTAGAGTCGTCATTTACCAATGGAGAGATTGACATGTCGCCACCGCCACTTCATGTGGAAGGGATTGCCCGATCTTGAATATCTTTTCTCTTGTCGCCACTTCAATGTGGAAGGGATTGCCCCCCATCCTGGATACTTTTCTTGTCGCCACTTCATGTGGAAGGGATTGCCTCGCTCCTGGACTTTTTCTTGTCGCCACTTCACGTGGAAAGGATTGCCCGTTTCTGGAGATTTTCTTGGTGTATCTCACGTAGAAGGGATTGCCCTTTCGTGAAGATTTTCTTGTCGCCACTTCACGTGGAAAGTATTGCCCCCGTTTCTGGATATTTTCTTGGTGTATCTCACGTAGAAGGGATTGCCCTTTCGTGAAGATTTCTTGGTTTATCTCACGGATCTCCTTTTTTAGTGATATCGTTTCTAGCTAGATTAACTTGCATCTTTTCATTTTTCATTTCTCTCTTCTTTTTTCGCTTTCATAATCATATTTCCTACATTGTTCATTGTTCATTGTATATATTCCCACTTCTCCGTGTCTTCTTGAATTTCTATCTTCTTGTTCTTGCTCTTCTTCAGAACTTACCGACCAAGTCAACGTGCACACACTTGACAGACGTGAAGCTGCAAATTCAGAGTTTAGTAAACAACACCACACCGTGAGTTGACTTGGTAAAAAAAGCTCACTTGTGTAGTGCATGTTCGCCCAATTCGCGACCAATGCCTGATTGCTTCGCTCCTGAATATTTTCTTGTCGCCACTTCACGTGGAAGGGATTGCCCGTTTTGAATATTTTCTTGTCGCCACTTCACGTGGAAAGGATTGCCCGTTTCTGAATATTTTCTTGTCGCCACTTCACGTGAAAAGGATTGCCCGTTTCTGAATATTTTCTTGGTGTATCTCACGTGGAAGGGATTGCCCTTTCATGAAGATTTTCTTGGTTTATCTCACGGATCTCTTTTTTTAGTGACATCGTTCTGAATTTCTAGCTAGATTAACTTTTGCATCTTTTCATTTCTCTTTTCTCTTTTTCGCTTTCACAATCATATTCCTACATTGTTCATTGTATATATTCCCACCTCTCCATCTTCTCTTCTTGAATTTCCATCTTCTTGCTTCTTGCTCTTCAGAACTTACCGACCAAGTCAACGTGCACACACTTGACAGACGTGTAACTGCAAATTGCAAATTCAGAGAGTTTAGTAAACATCGCCACACACCGTGAGTTTGACTGGTAAAAGTGAGTTGACTTGGTAAAAAAAAGCTCACTTCTGTAGCGCATATTCGCCCAATTCGCGACCGATGCCTGATTGTTTGTAACCGCCGAATGGAAGTTGTGGACTGATCATGTTGCAGCAGTTTACCCAGACTGTGCCAGCCTTGAGTTTGTGGGCAACCCTGAATGCGCGGCTGATATCTTTGGAGAACACGGCTGCTGCCGCGAGGCCGTATACCGTGTCATTAGCCACCTTGATAATGTCTGCATTGTGATGAGTGAGTGCATTGTGATGAGTGAGTGCATGTGATGAGTGAGTGCATGTGATGAGTGATGAAAGGGTTGTTGATGAGCCACGTATACAACAAACAAATTACAATGATTTACACAGATTCAAAATTTTTTTACGTACCTTCCTCGTCTTTGAATTTAACAAGAACTCCGACCGGTCCGAATATCTCTTCACGAACGATCCTCATCCGGAGAAGTGTTGGTGAAGATGGCGGGTTCGATAAAGTATCCTTCGGTTCCGTGACGTTTGCCACCAATGATGGTTTGAGCGCCTGCTTTTATACCATCCTCAATGTATCCCATGATGCGCTGGAAATGAAAAAATGAAAAGCAATACCCCATCAATCACCACGATGATGATGCATAGGGATCGAAGGTGCGATGAATATAATGAATAACGTACATCGAATTGTATTTGTGACACATGAGGCCCTTGAGCGGTACCGTGCTCGAGGGGATGACCGAGCTGAAGCTTCTTGATGTGGGCAACGAACTTCTCCGCAAATGTGTCATAGATGGATTCTTGTACATAGATCCTGGAGCCAGCACAGCAAGTTTGACCGTGGTTGAAGCTGTACCGAGTAAGAAGGAGGAGGGAGGGGAGGCAAATCAGAACTGCGGTCACAGAAAAAGAAGAAAGAAGAAAGAAGAAAGAAGAAGACGAGACGACGACGAGCCCGACTTACTAAATTCCATGGCTTGCCCATCGTATGACTTGATCGATATCAGCATCATCGAAAATGATATTCGGGCTTTTACCGCCTAGTTCAAGGGTCACGTTTTTGAGGTTCGAAGCGGCAGCCTGACGCATGATCTTGCGGCCAACAAGGGTGCTGCCTGTAAAGGCGACCTTCTCGATGGCTGGATGCGAAGAGATGGCATGGCCGACAGTTTTACCGTACCCGGTGACAACATTGATAACGCCAGGTGGGAAACCAGCCTCCTTTGCGAGTGCTGTGACGCGCAGTGCGGAAAGAGGGGGTAATTCAGACGGCTTAATAACAATGGTGTTGCCGGTCGCAAGGGCTGGTCCTAGTTTCCACGCGAACATGAGGACTGCCCCGTGAACCTTCGTAAGTACCATACTTGGAAAGAAAAAAGTTTGGCCAAAAACCCATAAGGTTTTTTTTTTACGTACGAGGGAAATTCCAGGGGATGATTTGTCCTACTACACCGAAAGGCTCTTGACGTGTGTATCCGAACTTGTTGTCGTGAGTCTCGATCACTTTGCCGTGGTTCTTGTCTGCCCAGCCTCCATAATAGCGGAGGGTTGCAGCTGATTCTGTAACGTCGAACCTTTTGGCGTCGGGGAAGATCTTGCCTACAGGTTCAATCTGTCAATATTGCCTCGACCCGCGCGGAACAAAGACAGGTACCACTGACCGTTATCCAAACTCTCAATAGCAGCAAGCTCGTCAGTATGCTCCTCAATCAACTCCGCCAAACGGATGAGAAGTTTTCCACGCTCAAAGCCGGGCATATTCAACCCCCATACGGTATCGTAAGCCTTTTGCGCCGCAGCTGACTGTGCGATGTCACGAATGCATACTTATTCGCTGCGATGGCTTCGGCTGATCGATCCTGCATCACGTCCACGAGATAGGTATTGCATACAGTGAGAACACCCATCAACTATCATAAAAGCAGTTAAAGCCTTTATTCTTCTTGCAAACGGCAAACAGCAAAAAGCAAAAGGGGGAAAAAAAAAAACAGAAAAAAAAAACTCACTCCAATCCCACTCAAAAACAACAACGCCAAACTCATCGCCGGACCCCTCGTAGCAGTCCACAACTGCATCGTCAATCCCACAGCCAGGGTCGTAACAGGCATAATCAGCCCAGCAGCTACAAGTGACGAGCGAAGCCGATCTTCCGGGACGAATTGCCCTTAACGACGTTCCAAGCAGCGAGCAACGGTGCTATCAGAAGTATGTCCAGACAACCTGGAGCCAACTAACTCCTAGTTTAAAAAAATAAAAATAAATAAATTAAAAATTAAAAAAAAAACTGTCCACGAATTGACCGTGGTCAATTACAGTGATACGAGCGCGCACCGATATTACCCAACCCTTGAGCGAGATAAAGTGTGCCGAGGATCGCTGCGTTGGATATTCCAAATCATGAAGTGAAGAAGTGATAATATCATGTATTCCATATATGCGTAGCTTAAATATGCGAAACTCACCAGTGTATAAGTCAAGGGCACGACGAGACCTCACCATCGTTCAACCCGTTATGAGTAGCTCATGTAGATAGGAAACGAAGATGATATACGTACTGTATGTCATAAGTAAGACAAACGACGAAGTCAAGCTCTGATCAAGTAGGAGTTAGAAAATGGCTAAAAAAATACTATTAAGGAATAAATAAAAGAAAGAGCCACTAACGATTTCAAGGATGTTGCGATACTTTAGTAAGCTCAGCGCTCTCAACGGATTCAACCACACCCATATCCATCTCTTCTTCGCCTCACCTCGTCGGCTCTCTCGCAACCGGTCCACCCCACGCGAATGGCTCGTCTCCGGCAAGAAAAAAAACATCATTGCAAAGCAAGATGTCCCCATAGCAGCTAGAAGATATTGAAACGCCCGCCAGGTCCGGCGACTACTATGGGCATATCTACGCATTATTAAAAACAAAAACCAGCCTTACAGTAAATTTCAAAATTACGGGGAGAGTGGACATGATATTGGACTTGCTCTGTCATAATCCCAGCAACCACAGGGGCAAGTGCAGGCCCAATTAGAGCACTCTAAAGAAAGAAAGAAAAAATCGAGTTTCACCATGATAACTTGAATGGTTATGGTTTGAGAAAAACCACCCACCCCATAATATATTCCCATGGCCCTCCCACGCTCTGTAGGTTTGTAAATATCACCTATCGAACCGGCACCTACAGCCAACACGCTGCTAGCCCCGATGCCCTGAAGTATATATATGCATGAATGACATTGTCAGAAGAGGGGCAGAATAACCTTTGCTCGAAAGTACCTGAATCGTTCTGGTTAAAATCAACTCCACAAGAGAACGGGATTCCGCAACTCCAATGGAACCAACGACGAATATCGGAAGAGATAATAGATATGTTCGTTGTCTTGCATCTCACAGATGCCCACGTTCCATCAGATATACGAAGTTGAACGTCAAGAAAATACATTTAAATAACTTACAAAAAGTAGAATAGGGTGACCAGCCCAATGGGGCTACGCCAATCACAATCAAATAGACAGCCACCGTGTAGTTAATGAAAAAGCTGGTCAGAATATTGGGACAGAATGAAGAAGATTCAATTAATACTTGATAACAGACTGACTCACCCCCAGACTCAGGAAGATTATGACAATCTTTATGATCAACTGAGCTTGGAAGAAAAACTTATGGTTGATGAACAAGCTCAAGTTTATCAAACCACCACAGAAATTGTTGAAGAAATCCCTGACACACAGGAAACTACTGGAGACACCCCTGAAGCTCACTGTAATGTCATTCAGCCCATATTTCACAAGTTAAGGGATATATCTGGGCTGGGGGGATCAGACAATCATTCAGAAACTCCCCTTTCTCCACCAACTTCTCCTCCTCTTGCACCTGACAAGAAAATTCCTATAAAATCATCAAAAAAATTCAGGGAAAAGAGGCAATTAATGAGAGAAGCTGAAAAGGCCCCTTCACTCCTAGGGATAACCAATATTGCCAATCTTTCCCCAAATGCATTGTTAAAGCTACAGAAACACATGTCCAGACCAGCAGGGTGTCCTTTTCTTGGAACCAATGCCACCACTACCAAAGTTTGGCTAGGAGAATATGGAAAAAATCAACAGAATTTGATTGCAGACTCTGGGTCACATATCACACTGATTTCCCAAAGTGCTCTGTCAGGAATGGACAAACCACCCAAGGTCAAGACTGGTCAGAAAGTTAATTTGATTCAGGTCACTGGGACATCAAAAATCTCAGGATATGTCAATCTACCCATCATCTTTGAAACAGATGCTGGACCTGTCCAAATTGATGTAGAAGCCTATGTGGTCAAAGGAATGACCACTCCAGTAATCTTAGGAAACAATTTTGCAGACCAGTACTCCATATCTATTGTCAGAGATGAATCCTCCACCTATCTATTGTTTGGGAATTCAGGGAGATTAACCATCATTCAGAATTCTGTTAGAGCTACTCTACAAGGAGAGGATGGCCATACATTCAAAATCAGGACCATCCCCAACTTGCCATCACTGCTTGCCAAGTTCAAGGCTCACAGGCATGCCAAGAATCTCAAGAAACAGATCAGAAAAAGAATCCTAGACTCCAATGTCAGAGCTTCCCAGGAAACCTGCATTCCATCCCAATCTGCAGCCCTGGGCCCTGTCAAGTGTTCTTCCCAGGAAATTCTGAGAATGTCTTTGTGGAAAAAATTATTCACTCAAACCAGGGCCCAGAAGATTGTTTTGGCATCACAGATTCCTTATTTTAAAGAGATAATCCCCATCTTTATGTGTTGAACTTCTCGCAAGGACCAGACATAATCCATCAAGGACAAATATTGGGTTATGCCTGGAACCCCACTTCCTGGCTGGAAAATTATGTTAAGAATAACTGCCATATGTCCCACAGTTCCATTATCTCCCCAACAATCTGGCTCTTTCTACTTCACACTACCAATCCTGCTTAGACTTGCCCTGGACCGGTGCTGGGGCCGTACTCGTCTGTTATTCTATCACGCATGTCATAAGTGTTTACATTTTTTCTGCTTCTTTATTCTTCCTTATCCATTGTTAAGCGCCACTCAGTCTTGACTATAAGTAGTTTCATTCATTCCTTCATCACTTAGGTCTTTCCCTTCAGAAGACTGAACCATTGTCTCTAGAATTCTTAATAGGTTATGGGCCCCACCCTAAACTAAATACGAACCAACTGAACTTACACATTTATGCATGCACTTTTGATATCCACAGAAAGAAATGACAGATGGCTTCAAAATCTTGAGATACGATGAAGTGGAGCATCTAGATGAAAATGGATCAAACTGGAATTTTTGGAAGAATAGGATAACTCCCTATTTGATTGGGGCAAGACTGTGGCCCTATGTGGAACAAAGACCAAGCCACCTAGAAGCGACATTAATAACTATGCAAAGTGGGTAGAGGGAGATGCACAGGCCCTATCTACTATTTTGATGAACATAAAACCTAATGTACAAGCCGGGTTGAACTGCACATCAGCACAAGTGGCATGGGACAATTTACAAGACAGACATGCACTAGCTGATCCAATTGACAAAATCTCATCCAGAATCAGCTATGTTCCAAAAGATTCGTCGAAGGACTTGAGACAATTCCTGCTCATTTGGCAGAGCTCTAAAGACTGCGAGAAGCCTGTGGGGGTGTTGGAGTGAGCATCCCAGACCCACAATTTGCCAGTATCATCATGATGTCCCTCCCGTTGCCATCATGGGATCCTGTAATAGGCTCGTTAGGAGGCACCTTAGACCCCAAAATAATTATCAACCGTGTCAACACCGAGTGGATCTGTAGACAAGGACTCAACTCAAGTGACCAAAAGGATTCTAATCTTGTCTTCCAAACTGGGAGAAAGCCGACTTTCAAATGTTACAATTGTGGAAAAGAAGGTCACATGAAGGCCAGGTGTTGGGCAAAAGGAGGGGGACAAGAAGGTCAGATCCCAGAAGGGTTCAGAGAAAAGGGGGAACAAAAACACACCAACACGGTGAACATGGCAACTGACACCAATATCATATGGACCTGCGGTATGACAAATCATCCAGATGTCTGGTTTGCAGACTCTGGAGCAACGGTACACATGAGCCCGAACAGAGGTGACTTCATTTCATATCAGAAGTTCGAGAAAAACCAGATTATCAAAGCCTTTAGAAATCACAACGTCAAAGGGGTTGGGGAAGGAGACATATTAGCAGACATTGAGTACAAAGGAAGAACAACAAGGATTAGACTCACAAAGGTCATGCACATACCAAGTACCAATGGAAAGATCTTGTTGCTGAAGGCCCTAGACCAGAAAGGTTTCCAATGCAGAATTGGAGATAGGAATGTGTCAATCCTGAAAGGTGACACAATTTTCACCGAGGCACCATTAGGAGAAGAGCTCTATGAGGTCCACATGAGGATAGTTCCTCAAAACACCATCCAATCTGCAGTGAGCCGAGACACCTCTAGCACGAATCTTGCTACATGGCACCGGTGTTTGGGTCACCTTGGGGATTCTGCCTTGAGATGGATAGTCAACTCCAATGCTGTAAGAGGTATGAATGTCACAGATATTCACCTGGATGGAGTATGCAAGGACTGCATCCTTGGAAAAATGGATGAAAAACCTTTCCAGAACAGGGAGGAATGCAACATGCGTGTCTTTGGCACATTACACATAGACTTAATTGGCCCTATGACCCCTGAGGCTCAATGGTCGCATGCCAGATTTTGCCTAGTAGTCAATGATGATTGCTCCAGTTTTGGGTTGCTTTTAACCTAAAGCACAGAGATGAGGCTGAGAAGTCCCTCAAGAACCTGGATAAAGCAATTGAAACCAAATTCCAGAAAAGAGTACACACCTTAAAAACCAATAACGGTGGGGAATTCGCTAGCAAAAGTTTTGCAGAGTACTGTAAGGACAGGGGGATCTCTCTAATCACATCAGTGGCTTACTCACCAGAACTCAACAGTCACGCTGAGAGAAGAAACCGAGTACTTGTTGAAGGAGTAAGGACCATGCTGAAAGATTCAGACTTGGGAAAGGATTTATGGGGAGAGGCCATTGCAACTCACGTATACATCAGGCACAGATGTCCATCCAGTATCCACCCACATGGGACAACCCCATTCGAGAAAGTCTTCGGTGAACCTCCATCCATGGGACACTTAAGGGTGTTTGGGTCAAAATGCTTCATCAAACTGCCAGACAAAATGATGTCAAAGTTAGATGACAAAGCAAAGGAAGGTAGACTTATCGGTTTCGAGGGCAAGTCAATATACATCATAGTTGATAAAGACAAGAAGAGGCAATGATCAAGGAATGTTATTTTCATAGAAGGGAAGGAACATTGGAACTTATCAGGAAGGGTGGAGGATGTTGAGATTGTAAGGGATGCTGAAATTGTGGCACCTCCAGTGGAGGAATGAAGGGAGATGAAGAAAGATATGCAGGTGGAAGAAGAGGATGAAGAAGTAAAGAAAAGGTGAACTTCTTCAGAAGTGTGGGGAAAAGAACCTACTCAGAAGTCAGAAAGAATCAGGAACCAGGATACAAACAACAAAATACTCATCACAGCAAAAACCATTCCTGAAAACCAGACTGAGATAAAGATACCCAAGAATTTCTCCAAGGCAGTTGCATCACCAGAAGGGCTGAGGTGGCACAAAGCCATGGATTACAAACTTTCAAAACTCAGGGAAATGAACACTTGGGTTGAGATAGATAAGAAAGAGATTCCGAAGAACTCACAGGTTTTACCAGGAATGTGGGTGAATACAGTGAAGAACCTGGAAGAAGGAGATAAAAAGTTTAGGTCAAGATGGGTAGTACACAGTGACTTACAAAAGAAGAACATCCCCTTAGTTGATACTTTCACCCCAGTATCCCGCATAACTTCCCTCTGAACTCTGCTAGCACTTGCAACTATCAAAAACATGAGAATTTTTGCATAGGACATGGACTCAGCTTATCTGCATGGAGAGCTCAACAATGATACACAAATCAAGCTCCCAGATAGATATGGCAAACCAGGCATAGTTGGGAAGTTAAACAAGGCTTTGTATGGGTTGCCGGAAGCAGCATGAGTTTGGTGTAAGGATCTCGAGGCAAAACTGAAAACTCTAGGGTTTAAGGCACTTAGGAGTGATATAGGGGTCTTCTTCAAGGAAACCACTGAAGGAATCATAGCCATCGATACTCATATGGATGACGGGACAGGAATTTGTCCAAATGAGAAAGAAGAGTTGAAGTTGAAGGAAGGAATCAAAAGTTTCTACAAAATCAAGGAAAAGGAGATGTCAAAACCCTTCAAAGTCCTTGGAATCCTAGTCACAAGGGACATGCACCAAGGCACTCTCAAACTTTCGCAGTCAGAATTTATCGACACAATGTTGGACAAATTTGGAATAATGGATTGCAATATTGTAACTACTCTGGTTGACAAAGGCTTGCACCTACGAGACAATGATAAGATTCCCTTTGAACACCCAAAAGAATATCAAGCTTTCACTGGATCGCTCACATATGCTGCAATGTCAACATGTCCTGATATTGCCTACATTACCCAATTTCTGTCACAGTCAAATAAAGCCTCCACTCAACGAGATTGGAGTATGGCAAAGAGGGTCTTGAGGTACCTGAAAGGGACAAGGAACATGGGTATAGTCTACAAGAGGGATTCTAAGACAGGGGGAGATAAGGGTGAACATCTTGATCCTTGGGGATTTTGAAATGCAAATTATGCAGAAGATTCATGTGATCGCAAGTCCACCAGCGGCTATATATTCATGTATGCTGGTGGCCCCATCACTTGGAAATCAAAGAAACAGGTCTCCATTGCCCTCTCCACCACCAAGGCAGAATATTATGCACTCGGCATCGCTTGTCAAGCAGCAATTTGGCTGAGACAGCTATTTCAGGAGCTGCAGTCACCTCAAGGAAAGCTGACTCACATATACTCTGACAACACAGGAGCCATCTGTCAAGAACTGAAAAGGGGACATAGTTGTAATATCTCTTAATGTTGAAACAATAGCAAGGTTTGGAGTAGGGCTTGGCTTCAACTTATGTGTTGTGCCATCCAGACCTTAAGATCCCTAATTTTGTAATGCTGAGGACTGTAACGCCGAGGTGGATCGTAATGAGGATATTAGGCACATAGGTAGAGATGAAGTAGAGCAAGACAGAAGTGAACAGGGGAATCTTAGTTGATATTTTGACTGAAGAACAGACTAACAAACATACAGGTTTTATACTGATTTCTTTATCTATAAAGAGCCCATGTGAAACGGAAATGGCTAGATGAGAAATGTGAGGATCGAAATGAAAGGCAAAGTAAACAAATTATACTATAAACTGAAAGTAGAGCAAGAATATAAATGGAAACATAAAAGTGAGGTGAATGAATGTATACTATAAATAGTAATACAATCATATGGTGTCGGAAATATGAGCATGTGGTGTAACAGATATAAAAGAGTGTAGCATGTGATGCCAAGATGGAATATAGGATAGATTGAAAACACAAGGGTGATCATATGGCTGAAGCGGGCATATGCTGAATTGCCTAATAAGGAATGGGGAACTGTAAGGGCAACCCTCTTACAGCCCCGAGGTATATCTCAGAGGCGAGCTAAGCAGGGGGAAT
>QLPI01051709.1:0-10977 GCA_003314275.1 Chroogomphus rutilus
AAGGGTGGAGGAGGGGCAAGAAATTCAAGGGAGGACGAAGCGGCGATGAAACGTATGCAACCTCAAAGCGAGTAGCGGTCCGTGCACGCGCACTCATGTGAGACATGGCGTTCACTCGATGATAAAAACGATAGCAATTCGCAACGGTGTGCGAGTTTTGTAAAGGATTTCTCTATTAACACGATACCGAAACAAACAACATGTAAATGGTGTGCGACGGTCACAACGGTGTAAGCAGTAATCAGCGTTTCATGCAATCGGTGTGCCAGTCGTCCAATCAACGATGAGCGGTCATGTTATCGCCGTACCTGTTCGATGAGAACCGCCGCGCGATATACTGTATCACCTGGGGCAGCGTCGAAGGTCAAAGAGTGCGTACGCGGACGTGATGGTCGTCCAATCAACGATGAGCGGTCATGTTATCGCCATCGCGCAGCTTCGACAGTCACACCTATCTTGTCTTTGAACGGTGAGTGACGCTCGATCCGAATACAAACGTCAGGAGAGGACGTACCTGTTCGATGAGAACGCCCGCGCGATATACTGTATCACCTGGGGCAGCCTCCAGGCGCAGCGTCGAAAGGTTAACGGCGAGTACGTTCACTTTTTCGTCGTTTTTTTTGGGCAACCCAGGCAAGACCGAATGACACCATTCTCTTACCCTCAATAACATTGTCCATGCACAAACTGCAAATCTCTTCGATGATGGCAGTGGGATGAGTTATGTATTGAACGGTCGAGCACTCTTCCCAACCATTCGATTTAGAACATAAACTTCGATCTGTGAACTCCGTCGCGTCATCACCGCATTGATATTGCATGGGCGTAACGTGTATAACACACATGTATTGTATTTGGACGCGCAAGTTCAAACCCGGGTTAATATTCAATGAGCGAGCGAGAGTGCGCAACGGTCACAACGGTGTGAGCGGCAACCGGGTGTTAATATCCAGTGAGGACGATATGCGCGAAGTCAGTACGCAAAGCGACGCGTCGATATTAGAGACCCTAACCGTTGTTAGTCTGTAGAATGACGCGAGTGTGACGTGGGTGCGACAGAAGCTGACCGAGCGAGCTTACCATATTAGCTGACCAATTCGGTCCACAGCGGTCTCCCCTTAACTTTAATATATAGATAGACTATAGATATTTCATACATACTCCCTCTTCTTCCATCCACCGCAATATGTTTTACCTCCCTCCTTGTCAAAAAGTTCGCAGAGGCCCTAGGTTACCAAGTGGAGACTATTCATTTGTACAAGGAACTAGGTGGCAGGCAGGTCTTGATGAGGTGAAAAATCAAGGACTGCAGACCCACAAGCTGGGAAGCGAGGTATCTTTCTAATCGTCACTGATTCTTCATTGTACATGTTGTGTGTTTCTAGCCTCTTGATCCAGAGTGCTTGGGCAGGACGACTTGTCCACTTATCCAGCCTTGATGTTATTGGACCGATAGTGGGGTCCATTTCCAGATTTCTCCAGGATATGGAGATTGAGCTCTGAGAGGGGAAGAGAATCGTCGCTTCCGTGTTCAATGAAGAGGTATATCCTAAATCATGGGCATGGTTAAAATGCACATTTAGGCCCTCCTGACATTTGCAGAAAAGTACCGATGCACCATGACTTCTGACACTGTGCAAGAGCACTGAAAGCTGGACACACGGTGGCCTGTTCGGATCTCCCGCCGGCTTGCTGCAGTTCCTTGGGGCGAAGATAGGGATGGTATTCTTGGGAGATCGCTCATGACCGAGTTTCTTCCTGCGATGGAGAAGATTAGTCTTGACGAGTTGTTTTCGGAATGTAGGATTGTGAAGAGAACGCTGCTGGTGGGTATCCGTCTAATGAGTATTCAGTTCTATTGCCTTTGAACCTTTTACTCTTCAGTAAAACAGTGTCTGTCGCTGATAAAGGAATATTATTTTCCCTGGAACCTAGCGATCCATATGACATGACCAAGTCGCTCCTCATCCTAAAGTTTGATACTGCCCAGGATCAGGAAAGGGTGGGGTCCCATGTGCCTCACTTGGACTACCTTTACGAGAATAGTCTTCAGACGGGCCTCATTCGGGACATTGCTGTAGATCCTGGAGTATTGAAAGAATACTTGTTCTTGTTGGCTAATCAGGTTTGTGTAGTTACCTTGAGTCAGATGAGCATGCAAGACTAATACCCGATCTAAGGGTTTGGGCAGAATCATAGTATTGATCGTATTTGCCAGGTGTTTCGTTTTCTATTCTTTTACCCTCTATGCGTTTAACAACGCTGATAGCTCCTCATAAGCCGGGGGGAATATGTTCAACTCCATCGGTTCAATAAATGATCGATGTAAAATTACTTCTAAAATCTTATCCCTACCAGCGACACAATCTTCAAACAGCTAATGTTTACAACACACCTAAAGGATGATATACTCAAACACGGTGGGATGATGATGTCGTGGTTCAGCCGAGCTTCCAAATTACCCATTTGGCTGATCACCCAGGTTACCATGTGTGCGCACTCACAATATGTTGTGAGTTGCTAGTACTATACTGTGTTTCGAATTCCTGGGGAACCATTGTGTTCAAGAAGTTGGAGAAAACCTCAGCTTGTGAGTTTTATTTATTTTAAAAGAATTTACGGCTGAAAAATTGGGTACTTTCTTGTTTCTGACTTTCCGCGACCCATTTGGTTTCAAATCAGGATATGCAATCTGAGAGGCAGTTATTGGCCCAGCCGGCACCCAGCATGGACAAGGACATAATCAGATGCCATGTCGCCGCCTTTCATCATTTGCGCCCCGGATATGACCACGATGAAGTTTTGTATCCATATTCGCCACAATGTGATGCTTTTTCACACTACATTGGTGATTCTGACGACGGGTGATGATTTGTGTCCTTCAGAATTGATAGATCTTGTCCACCACATGCGGACCTACCAGGATTCTCTGGAAACCAGGCTACGCAACGTATTTGATTTTGACGTATATAAACCGGAGACTATGAAAGTCCTCTAGAAAATATTAGAACACCATGGGTGAGTCTTTCATGACTAATATCTCATACTCGCTACTGTTGATCCGACTCTGAATATTTGTTCAAGTTTAAAGTCGGTCTCGACGCTGTGCTTGAGGAGATGCGGAAAATAAAAGACTTTGTGCTTAAACTATCTGGATGGACTGATATCTCTGCACCCAAGTATTGAAAAGAAGATCCTAAGAAGGAGGAACACATTCGGGGAAATACTTGGGCAAGTTACCAGGTCGTCTGTATATTAAATGATTCCCACAATGTTATCGTGATAGACCCGGGGCTGGGACACGGTTGGGCTCGGCGGTCGAGGTGGGTATATGAGGCTGTTCAAGGGTCATAATATCAAATATATCAAATAGGTGAGATAAGTTACGGTGGATGCTATTGGTCCAGCCCGGATCCCTTTATTTGTCTAGGTGGGAAGAACTGAATATGAGCCAACACAAGTCCAAGCGGTACTCTGGCTTGTGGTCTGCCATCGATGGCCATATTGCTCGTCTTCACGAGTTGCTCAAAAGTGAACTCAACTTGTTTTCCACATTTTCCCTGGTACGTAGTGATGGGATATATGTACTGAATCTCTGCCAGAGAGGAAGAGCAGGTGTCAATGAAGCGTGGAACGGATGGCAAGCTTGACGACAGTCAACTGGTGGATGGATTAACCGAGAATAATATCATATATAAGCGATGCGGGATGGCGATACCAGAACTCGGGCGGCCGTAGATAACTTAATGCTAACCTTTAAATATGCCAGCCCCAGGCGTATCCGTTTCTAATTTGATGTCAGCGAGTCGATATATCGCTTCCCATATAATAGAAGCTTTCAGCGCAGTCCAGAAACCTGTAAGCGAGAAGCCCTATTTCCGCCATAGTTGTGGAGGTATCCTTACCGAATGTATCATACCCGTTATGCTCATGGAGACGTTCGACCGACTGTTTGGGATGTAACCATTTTGTTCCCGGTTCTAGATTTTATCCTGATTATGTGATTAAATACGACCATTTCCCATCCCTGAACGCAACTGCCATTTCTTTCGGTCTGAGGACAGTCCCACAATCCCACTTCTACAAGCCGAGTCTGCCCCGGATACCTCCGCGAGATGGAAGGTAATCGAGAAAGCGAACATGATCGCTCAGTATTCATTAGCAGGGGATTACACATGTATTGATCCCCAGGCGTGGTCCGGATTCCAGATCGATTGGATGCCATCGACAAAGCTGTGACAAAAGTTGACGCGAATGACTGGTTGGTAATCGCTTTTCAGACGCGGACTTTAGTCGGTAACAGATTACTGCCGATGATCTAAGCAAGGCCCTCTACGTTTGAACTCGAAAAAATAACTTGGTGCTATAGGTGAAGATAGCACTGATATGCATAGGTGCTAAGGCTGCTTGGTGAGGCTGTTCTTTTATCCTGATGAGATGGTTGTCACCCAGGGAGTCTAGGATCCCCAGGAATTTCCAACTCATTCGACAGGAAACTCACCATGTGACTGGGCGGTGAGGCGGCTGAGTGTGTCATGATATCCGGTCGGCCATGCAATTTTATGCCTCTTATTTCCCATAGTGACAGGTTGGGCTAGAAAAACTCTGAAACCCTGGGACCTTCGATATCAAGGCTCTGCGACAAGCGACACCTTCCTTCCCTTTGGATCCTCAGCCCAGGCAAGTTACTGGGATGTGCAGCTAGAGGGCTAAAGGTACGCACCTTGCATAAGATGCCCTCATTCCGTACTGCCATGTGGTTGGTCTCTTCCTCTGAATCATCAAAGATCTGATCTCAAGCCTCCATAAGCAACTTTCCATTGACTTGTCCATTTTTCACCACCACCCCATATAACAGGATCCTTATCAATATAATCATCAGCCGAAGAGCTCACCTTCCTTGGCAAGACACTGTGACCTAAGAACCCAATTCTATACCTAACCTAATCCTTGTTGTCAGGTCTTCATGTCTCCATTCTTTTCCAAGCTTGTGAGACACATCCAAAATTGTCCAGTGTCTGTTCAGGTAGCTCAGTAACCCTTGCCTTTCGTAAACTCATGCCCATATTACTAATCCTTTGTCCCAAAGCCTAAATAATGCAAAGAAGCTCACATGTGGATTTGCTTACTGCAGGATCTCGGTCTATCCAACATATTACAGAGCTCATCTTTTTGTTCAAACAATCTTACTGATTAAGGTGACAGTATTTGTGCTTTGTTGTACTCGGATGTCACCTGAGCAACTAATACTACAGTGATAACACAGTCACGCATCGTGTTGTCCTATGAGGATGCTTCATAAATTCATCGGATACGGAACGGTTCTTGCTGCTTAGAACAAGACATTATTTTAGGAACTTGTGTGTGCACCAGATGCAATTGAACCGCAATATACGGTTATAAAGCTCTTCAAATTAAATGGGTTGCCCTAAGAACGGAATCCAAACCAGATGCCAAAGAGCAGAAAGAATGTGTTGAATGTTCTCATGCGCACAAATACGATTTTTCCCATTCGCTAGTGTCTTGACGTTCTGACGCCGGCATCGCCTCCGCCTGCGGACCTGACCAGCACACGTGGGGTCGACCCATTGTTCTTCTCACCAACACCTCACGCAGCTACCAAGCAGAATTATGTTACCAACGTCTCATTCCCATCCTCAGTCCACGTTCTCGTCTGGGGGAGCAACCATTGACTTGAGACAGGTCAACATCCGTAAGCGTGCTTGTTGGACGATTAGCCAGACTTCGCAGAGCTGAACCCCTATTTCCGCTGCAGATGCAAACGGAGGCGTGAATATATCGAATATATCGACCATCAACGGTACGTGTTGGGATCATATTCAGCCCTCACATTCGGCCTCACAGCTGTTTAGACCTTCCGCACGATCCTTTGGCGCTGCTCAAACCCGCAGAGCGAGCCTCTTATGACACTCGCTATGGTGCCGAAGGCGACGAACCCCACGGGTGCATGGAGGATACCCGTGTGCAGATCTTGACCGATATCTTGGCTTGGGCACACGATCCTTCCGCTCCACCGGTCTACTGGCTCACTGGGTTCCTAGGAACAGGCAAAACAACCATTGCTCACACCCTGTGCCAGCGTCTCGACATGCAGGACAAGCTTGGAGCGAGCTTCTTCTGCTCTCGCTCTGCGTTGAGCGAGGCATCCCGGATTATCCCTACGATCGCTAGCATGCTTGCTCGATCTAACTCTAATATTCGATCAGCGATATCCGAGGTTCTTGCGAACAAACCGGATGTGGCCAATCTCAACTCTGTACGTGACCAGTTCAACCATCTGATCATCAACCCCGTGAAGCATGCCCTTGAAAGCACAATGGATAGTAGTTACATTATCGTAATCGATGGCATCGATGAGTGTTCCACCTCGACGCAATGGATCGTCATATCGTTGATCCAAACCATCCTCAACGTTGATGCAGACATCCCCCTCAAGTTCTTCACCACAAGTCGACCAGAGGACTGGATCGTGGCTGCCTTTAATCGTGGTGATGTTGCACGCCGACCCAGAAAATTCACTCTTCACGATGTGGTCAAAAGTGATGTACAACAAGATATTCAGACTTATCTTAGATCGTCATTGTCTGAGCTCGCGACATCTCGCGGATATTCTCAGCCTGGCTGTCCTTGGCCGACAGAACTGGAGATCGAGAATCTTCTTCAAAAGTCAAATGGATTATTCATATTTGCTGCAACTGCCGTGCGATATATCGGCCAGAGAGGCGCAAATGCTACGCAGCGGCTAACCCGGTTGACACGTTCGGCGCTGTGTCTCCCGTCCCTGGACGGTTTCTACAATTTGATTATGAAAGAGGCATTTCATGATGATCTCACCGAAGGGGAGAAGTCCGCAAGACACGACGTACTTGCCGCGGTGGTCCTTCTCCAGAATCCGCTCTCCATGACTGGCATTGCCTCCTTGTTGAATAAGGAGACTAGACATGCCCTATCTCCTTTTCGTTCTGTTGTTCATCTTCCGGCTACAGACGATGATCACGTCAACATTTTTCACGCTTCGTTTCGAGAGTTTATCATTGATCCAGAGCGCTGCAAAGCACACAGTGTGGATTATACCAGTGGTCACGAAATGCTCACCATCAAGTGCCTTCAACACTTGAACAACACTCTGCAACGCAACATCTGTAATTTGCCTGAGGATGGAATCAGAACACTCTCCCATGACATCAAAGATTTGGGCATGATTTCAACGGCCCTCCGATACTCGTCCATGTATTGGGCATTTCATCTTCTTGAAGCATCTCCTAGAGCAGCTTTGCCGATCCTCGACTGTCTGTCTGAATTCGCCGAGCAGCATCTATTGCATTGGTTCGAGTGCCTGAGTGCAATTGGCGAGCTGGAATCAGGTGTCAAGTCTCTTGGCAATGCCAAAGAAGCCACATTGGTGAGTGCACCATGTGGAGAAGAGCCCCAGCTGACCACTTGGACAGAAATACCCGATGAGTTACAGCATGTACACGTTGCTGTTCGATGACGCTCGTCGATGCCTCCAGATGGGATCTGAGGCCATCAGCCGTCACTGCCTCAACACATATCGCTCGGCGTTTACCTGGATTCCTAAACGGTCCCTACTACGGCAGAAATATGCACCATCGTTCTCTAACGTACCTGGAGCAACAGTCCTAGTGGGCCTTGCGGATGCATGGGAGCGGACATCAGAGCATGTCATGCGACACCGTGGACCTGTACTGTCTGTCATATTCTCTAGCGATGGCAGCCGTGTTCTGTCTGGGTCAGATGACAGGTCTCTCCGTATCTGGAATACGGATACTGGCGAGATGGAGCGCATGCTGGAGGGGCATTTGGATACGGTCTCGTGCGTCGCGTTCTCGCCTGATGGCACACAGGTCGTATCTGGTTCTTCAGACGAATTGGTACGTATCTGGGACGTAACTGCTGGAGAGACAATAGGCATATATGAGGGTCATTCAGATGCGGTTCTGTCTGTGAGTTTCTCTCCTGACGGGACGCGTCTCGTGTCTGGCTCGAAAAAGTCTATCAAAATCTGGAGTGCGAGTTCCAGGGAGACAGAGCTGGAGCTAGAGGGGCATTCAGATTCGGTGCGATCTGTCGCTTTCTCACCAGGTGGTAGACGTGTCGTGTCTGGGTCGAAAGATATGACAGTGCGTATCTGGGATGCAACGAACGGACATATGGTGCACGTACTGGTGGGGCATTCACGTCGGGTGAATTCCGTCGCTTTCTCGCGTGACGGGTCACATGTGGTGTCCGGCTCACTTGACAGCTCAGTCCGTATCTGGAATGCTACCAGCGGGGCGGCAGGGCGTAGACTGTATCTTTCGCGTCCGGTGATGTCCGTTTCCTTCTCGCCTGAAGGGACCCGAATTGTGGCTGGTTTGCTCGACTCCTCGATCCAGATCTGGCATGCAAGGACGGGAGAGAGAGAGCATGTGCTGAAGGGACATGCAGGTGTCGTGACGTGTGTTGCATTCTCCCCTGACGGGACACGCATCGTCTCTGGCGCCTATGACAGCTCAGTCCGGATTTGGAATCTGACTAGCAGAGGATCGGAGACTGGATCAGGCACACTGTCAAGTCACAGGAGACGAAGGATGTCAAGCTTAGCTCGTGTTTTGCGTGTGATTCGGGGGAAGAGAGTGTGTGAGCTGACAGGGCATTCAGATTCATTGAATTCAGTGGCATTCTCGCCTGATGAAACACGGGTTGTGTCTGGGTCAAGGGACCGCTCTATCCGGATATGGAATGCCAACACGGGGGAGATAGAGCATATGCTAAAGGGACATTCTCGATCGGTGATCTGCGTGTCCTTCTCGCCTGATGGAAAGCACATCGCGTCTGGCTCGGCGGACCAATCAGTGCGGATCTGGAATGTGGCAACCGGAAAGTTAAGGCGGGAAATGAACGGTCATTCAGATCAGGTGGAGTGTGTTGCATTTTCACCTGATGGCAATCGCGTTGTCTCTGGTTCTTTCGACATGTCTGTCCGGATTTGGAATTCCACGACAGGGAAGATTGAGCACATACTCAAGGGACATTCAGATACCGTGAGGTGTGTCTCTTCCGATGAAGCACATGTTGTGTCTGGCTCGCGCGACAATTCGGTCCGGATATGGACTGTCACTTCAGGGATAGCAAAGCATGTACTGAGGGGACATTCCAGTTGGATAAAATCCATTGCCATCTCACCAGATGGAACACGAGTCATCTCTGGCTCGTCCGACCGTGCAGTTCGTGTCTGGGACATCTTCACTGGTGAACAATTGAATTCATTCACAGAATTCGCTTCTATCGCCTTGCCCGACGGAAGCCGAGTCACGCATATCTTTCCAGGCACATTTCAACTCGTGGCTTCAGGGGAGCATCAGGTGTCTCTATCTTGGGATAAGGACTGGATCCTTGTTGACCCTCCACTTGAGCCTTGCTCTTTTCCATCGGAGTTTCGGGGCTTCTGGACATATGCATTCTGTGCCTCTAAAGCATGCTTTGGATATGATTCAGGTCTTGTTGTTATTGTAGATCTTAATCCTGCAACCTACTTTCAACTTTGCTTGTAAACGTACATAATATGAAATACAAATAAAAATAAGTTCCTCACTCAATAATTTCCCTGTCAAGCATGAATGGGAACTGACCATAGTCTTGCAATCTAGATATTTTCAACAATTTACCTATGTCAGGACACAGGGTTCAAAAACTTAATCTTCTTGCTTCCAATGGAAACTGAGTATGTAACTGACAGATGGCCTATCTGTATGGGCAGCAATAAAATATTCTGGCTTCCATATCACTCCAACAAAAAGTACCAATGCATCATGAGTTCTAATGCTGTGCAGAAGAACTGAAAGCTGGGAAGACATGATGAGATTATGAGCAAGTACAGTAGGATTGAAGAATTCTTTAGGCAGCTAATTTATTTATCTCCTCAGTATAGTCAATAACTGAGATGTATATTCGAAAATATACCTAATTTATTTATCTTACAAAAGAATTAAAAGAGAAATTAGCCCTGAGGCTTTGTACATAATATTATACAACTCACCTCCTCAGTATAGTCAATAACTGAGGAGGGAGGCTTGCGCGGGTCGTGTCTCACCCGCATATACCTTGCAGCCAGCCCTTGACCCTATCGAAGGTTTGAGCCAGGCTGCCGGTTCCAAATCCAGGGAGCCGGCCACGCTAGTCGCGTCGTGCGTGGACAAGCGCCCGTAAGTAGCGTACATAGTAGAACACGAATAGCTCCCTCAATAATGAGGGTAAAAATACAAATAAAATCGTGAAAAATTAAGAGTTCAAAGGCGCACAGAATGATACCGAAATCAACATAATACTGCAATATATTGAGATTGCTCTCCCAGGGGTGAGATGCAAGTTTGCACCCAACAAGACAGTCCCTCATTTGGATCACCAGCCAACTTGCTGTATTTCCATGGGACAGTGACTAGCCAAACCATGACATTGTCCTCCTGTTGGCTGGTGCAGTGAACCTGTCATCCCTCCATGAGACTCAGTTTACCTTGGCTAACCAGACTGTGGAAGATAGCCACCACATTCTCCAGGGTTTATCTACCTCATAGACAATAAACAAGTATCTGAATGTTATGGCACAGAGTAGGGGGGAATCAATGTGTTTGATCATGTCATCCTCTAGATTAGATATATAGTCAAAGAAAATGGGGATGAATGACCTTGACATGTTGCAGGGTGTCAAGTACACGTACCGAACATCCAGTAACTTGGCAATGCTGACCAAGCAGTCAGACTACGCCCACGTACAAGTGTCCAAGCTGCATGCAAGTCACTTGGTGCGCCGGTCTCGGCTCAGCACACCTGCCATCCACATTCCTCGTCCCTATCCCTCATTCACTTTATCTCATTCACCAACCATTAATCCTACTAGTGATTGGCACGGGTAACCCCCGGGTATTTTGTGCCTACCCGTACCCGTACCCGAGAATA
>QLPI01051710.1:0-23341 GCA_003314275.1 Chroogomphus rutilus
ACAAATCTTTTGGAGCGTAATTGATTCTGGATGAGGTTTTGAGCGATTGGGTCAGCTAGTGCATATCTGTCTTGTAATTCGTTCCATGCAGCTTGGGCTGAGGAGCAGTTCAACCCTGCTTGCACGTTGGGTTTTATATTCATTAAAATAGTGGATAAGGCTTGTGCATCTCCTTCTACCCACTTTCCATAATCATCGATGTCGGTCTCGGGTGGCTTGGTTTTCGTTCCGGTCACGTAGGGCCATAATCTTGCCCCAATCAAATAGGGAGTCATCCTATTCTTCCAAAAGTTCCAATTTGACCCGTTTTCATCTAGTCGTTCTGCTTCGTCATATCTCAGGATTTTGAAGCCGTCGCCCATATTTTCTCTTCAGATTTCTTCAAAAGGCATGTGCGTAAAATTGTTTGGTTGTTTTTATTAGTTTGGGATGGGGCCCATAACCTGTCAAAGTTTCTAGAGATGCGGTTCAGTCTTCTGTAAGGAAAGACTCAAGTCTTATTAAATATCTACCTAGAGACGCGGCTAATTAACAAAAGGTGAGTCTCTACTTATCACAGGATATAAGAACGTTACTCACTTCAGTCTTCTGTAAGGAAAGACTGAAGTGATAAAGAAGAGAATGGTGTTACTTATAGTTGGGACCGAGTGACACTGACAATAGATAGAAAAGAAGGATGTGAAAAAATAGAAAGAGCAAAAAGTCACAATGCGCATAATAGAACAAAAGGCAAGTAAAACACTATCAGTATAATAGAACAATGTAAGGCACTGCCACTGAGCCTGGGACAAGTCCGAGTAGGATTTGATATTGGAAATATAAGGGGCTGGTTATTGGGGTGATGATGGAACTGTGGGACATACAGCAGTTATTCTTAACACCACAGGCCAGGCAAGCTCCCCGAGCCCGACCAGCCCCACAGCCCAGGCAAGCTCCGCAAGCCGGGCCACCTCCTAGGACCAGGGCCCCCATGAACCCGGCCAACAATCACGACCTTCTGAACGCCATTCTCGAACTTGGCAGAACCGCCCGGAACCACCGACAAGATGGTCAAGCCACCAGAATCCGAGAACCAGAACCCTTCGATGGAACCGACCCAAAAAAGTTAAAGGGTTTTATCTTCCTTTGCAGAATGAACTTCCACACCTGGCCTAACTCATTCCCCGACGATAGGCAAAAAGTCAATTACATGGTCTCCTATCTGAAAGGAACAGCTCTGGAATGTTTCGAGCCTTACCTGACGGGTAATCCCAATATGGAACCCCGTTGGACCAGCAACCTGGAGCTTTTTATTGACGAATTACAGATCAACTTCGGCTCTTGGGACGAAAGAGCCGATGCTGAGATGGCCCTCGAAAAGCTAACTATGCAGGACAACCACAAAGCCACTCGGTTCTTTGTGGAATTTTACAGGCTCGCTGCTTTTGTCGACTACAACGACAACGCCCTCCTGCACAAGGCATACACGGCACTGCCGAAGCACATTAAAGATGGTCTCATCCATTTTGACAAACCCCGCACACTCAACAAACTTCGAAATCGTGTTCAAAGGATCGACATGAGGTATTAGGAACGAAAGGCTGAACAGTCTGCGGAGGGCAGCAATGAGCCGAAAAAAGATATCAGATCAGACAAGCCTGGCAACAGATCCACCTCGGACAACCACCAGCAACATAACAGCAATGATAACAGCAGCAAGGACACGTCCAAGAACAAAGACGGGAAAACACCCGAGCCAAACCCACCCGAGTATACCAAGACCCTCGGAAAGGATGGCAAACTTCTCCCAACCGAACGTCAAAGACGCATGGACCACAACCTGTGTCTCCTCTGTGCCGCCAGTAATCACAAAGTCGCCGAATGCCCCAAGGCAACCAAAGCCCGCGCGACCACCACTCCCGACTCCATCTCACAGGCATCCGATGCCTCGGACGTCAATGCTGAGGACTCAGCAACGGCGACCGAAGGCTAGTCCGCTATCCACTAAGCCTCTGAGCACACCGAGAGTTGCGTTGACTCGGTAGATGCTAGTAGTGAGGTGTAGATCAATGCTCCTATGCCCCCGTATTTTCGTTTAATTTCTCAGTCATCATCCGTTCATAGTTACACCCTTATGTTATTCTGGCTTAGAATTCGTTGATCCAGTACTGCTAATTCGGTTATTACTGAATACATAGACATCTCACTAGATCCTCCGTTAGGACAACCAGTCCACCCATCTGTTATCACGTCACTAGATCCGTCGGTCGGCAATATTCGGTCACAACTCGCTCACCCACTATAATCCGTTGATTAACAGGGTATTGGGCAGTATTACGCTCCGTCATGCCACTAACGCCTTTAGGTGCATCCGATGGCCTCAGTCCAGTCGGCACATGCCACTGCTCCAAAAGCCTCACCCAGGATCCTGCTCCATCGCTGGAAGCTCTGCCAAAAGCCCTAATGGCTGGCAAGTTTTTAGCTCAGGCCTCTTGGTCAGCAGCGCCATTTGGCACGTTCGGCCAAGGTCTTTTCCGTCCGTTCCCATCCGTTCCTGTTTATCCGATTCGCATAATTGCATCAGATGCTCACACCATTATTTCCCATTTTTCAGCTAGAAGCCGACACCTTAGTAGACGATGGGACGTCTACCTAGACAGGGGGGGTGGCAACCAGCCAGAAACGCTTCACACTACGCACCTCCCCTCCCGAAAACATCCCCCTCCTGGAAACCCCTTCCATCCACTCCTTACCTCGCTCCCTTCTCCCCATTCCTTCTACCATTCATCACAACAACCTCCACATGATTCTTCATACCTTATTGTTCTCCATTCCTTGTGCCACCCTGTTCCACATCTCACTTCTTAACCTATATAAGTAGTGAATGTATGTAGATGGTTCTTCGTTCTGGAAATCAACTAGGTTTATGCCTTCTTGTCCTCCCTTCTCCTGTCTAAAGTCCTTTACTCGGGCCGACACTCTCGGCACTCTCCCGGGTATCTCTTCTGTCCCAAATCAGTGGCACGCACGGAAAGTAGGGCACAACACATGAGCACGTTGAAGCCAAGCCACTATGAATGGCCTGCAGGACTTGGCTGCTTCCTGCCAGCATCATAAAGCCAGCACTATTACTATAATGCTTGGCCCACGTATCGTCGGCAGTACCGGTGCCTGACACAACCTCAGATTACACATATTACAATACAAACATGATCACATACTCTCGGGACACTTTGGTCAGACCAAAATGCTTGCCTTGGTCTGCCATGAATATACTTGGCCAGGACTGCACACTTCAGTTGTTGAATTCTGTAAATCCTGCATAACATGTATGCATTCAAAATCACAGCAACACAAACCTTATGGCTTACTAAAACAACTTCCTATTCCTGAATGACTGTGGTACTCTATTTCCATGGACTTCATTGAACAACTCCCTCCATCCTTGGGATTCACTTCAATTCTGGTAATAGTTTGTAGACTCACAAAACAAAGCATCTTTATTCCTACAGTTAACATGATTACTTCAGCCAAACTGGCTAAACTGTTTGTGCTTCATGTCTGTTTGAAACATGATATACCAAGTCATATAACATCTGACTGAGGAAGTGAATTCATTTCTCACTTCTTCAGGTTGCTTGGTAAAGCTCTCAACATGCACCTATACTTCACTTCCGACTATCACCCAGAAGCCAACAGCCAGACTGAATATGTATATCAAACCTTGGAACAGTACCTTTGAGTCTATTGCAACTATCAGCAGGACAACTGGTCCAAACTATTACTACTAGCTAAATTTGCTTACAATAATACTCTGAACACTACTACAGATATCTCTCTCTTCTTTGCAAACAAGAGACACTACCTGAATATCACCATGCACCCTGAATGTAATCTTGCTTCCTCCCAAGCACATGAGTTGCCATGGATTTAAGCCAACTTTATGATGTCCTGAAAGAGCAAATCAGTCATGCTCAATTATGGTATCAATCTCAGCTGACTCCCAAAGGCTCCCCACTCTCAAGTTTGTGATTTGATCCTCAGCATTTATCAAGCTCAATTCTTGTGCACTACTCAGCCCTCTAAGAAGCTGGCAGAGAAGTTTCTCAGCCCCTTCAAGATGATCACATGAGTTGGTAGCCACTCTTACACTCTTCATTTGCCTGACACTATGTGGGCAGTGTATCCAGTCTTCCACATCTTAATGCTTGATCCTGCAACTCCCAACTCTATACCCAATCAAGTCCAGCTTCTACCTCTACTAGTCAAAATCAATGGATCAATGGTGAAATTGAGTACAAGATAGCCAAAATCCTTGATTCAAAGGTTGACCAATGCCAAAGACACTGTAACCTCCTCTACCTGGTCTGTTGGGCTGGTTATGAAGGCACTGATGATAAGACACCTTGGTTACTCATGACCAAGCTCAGCAATGTGACCAAGATCATCACATAATTTGGAAATCTTGCCTACCCTGCTAAGCCAGGTCCATGGTCCCCTTAACCCAAATATGGCTCTCTATATACTTTTGCATTTGCATGGTCTCTTTTATTAACTATTAATGGTCTATCTAGTTATAGGTCTCTGTCTTATGTCTCTCAAATACCTGTCTCAAGTTTCTCTGTTTCATATTTCCTCAGTCCATCTATTTCTCTCTATTTTCTGCTTTCAAAGTCTGTTTACCTGACTGAGACTCCTGAGTTCCTTGGCATGTCTCACTTGTTCTTTTCTCTCTCATGTCTTTTCTATTTCTGTCTTATTTCTCTCTTGGTTTGGTTTCCTTGGTTTCAACCAAAATTTTATTCAAAAGAAAAAATAAAAGAAAAATATATACAAAAAATAGTTAATTTGTTTCCCTCAGAGTTTCATCCATATTATCTTCCCCTTCATTCTCATTTTCCTTCTCATTATCTTTTCATTTCCATCCTCCTGTTCCTTATCACTTTTCAATCCATCTACCTCCATCTCCTCATCTGACTTCAACCAACCCAAACCTCTCAAACCCCCACAGGACCTGTTCTAGGCTGCCAGCCTGTATGTGTCCTCTACTGCCAATACATGGATGCATTCCATGGGCTTCATACCTTTTGCTAGCCTTAGCAGCAAGTAGTTTGTCACTGCCTGCTAAAATGCTACCTCCTCCATGGCCTCAGCTAATCGGTTCACTGCCAAGCCTCCAGCCTGAGGAGCTTCAACAGACACTGGCCCTGCACTAGGGCACAGTGTGGTGGCTCTCCTTGGCCTCTTCTTTGGCCATTAATCTACATCCTCCTCCTCACTCCTCTCCTCATCCTCCTCCCTATCTGACTCCTCTATTGTTCTCCTACTTTCTTCTTTGGAACCCTGGGTGCCACCAGGTTGCACTTTAATTTTTGCTGGTTGTACTCCTGGCAGGTAGCCCCAGGGGCCATCACCTTGCATACCTCCTGCATGTCGGGCAGGGGGGTCCGTTAGCAGGCAACCACATCTTGGTTACCTTGCCTTTGTGCTTTTGACTAAAATCAGGAAAAATTTAAACACAAAAACCTGTCATATACCTTGGCCCCCCTCAGCCTTTCATCCTCATCACCACCTGTAGTCTCTGGCCCTGTGCTGGGCCCTGCCTCTACACTCCTACCCCTCTTGTGCATTTTTTGGCCTGTGTTTCTTTACCATAGCCAGTGTCTTCAGCACATGGGTGTGGTACATATTAGTGGCCATATCTGCCTCAATCATTGTTGGGACCCCTGCATCTTTGAAGGCCCCTTGCAGTTCCATTGTCCAGCAGCCTACATTGCTGCCCTCATGTCAAGTACACATACCAAGTATCATTTCACTCGGTAGTACCAACTGAACAACAAGTCTAATTCCATGCACCGGTGACCAAGTTATATATAAGTCACTTAGTATGTCAGTCTCAGCTTAGTACATTCATTGTCCCCACACCTCCTACTCTATTCATCATCCACTCTTCCTTTATTCAATATCTGTCAAGCACTGGGAATGCCGATGATGTGTGGGTTGAGTACTATTACAATAGGGCCAACTTCACAATGTTGGCAGGAATCAGCCAAGTCCTGTAGACCAATTAGGGTGGCTTGGCTTCAACATGCTCATGTGTTGTGCCCTACTTTCCATGCATGCCACTGATTTCAGACAGAAGAGATACCTGGGAGAGTGCCAAGAGTGTCAGCCCAAGTAAGGGACTTCAGACAGGAGAAGGAAAGACAAGAGGGCATATGCCAAGTTGATATTCAGAACGAGGAAATATCTACATCCATGTATGACTTATATAGGTTAAGAAGTGAGATGTGGAATCAGGGTGGCGTAAGACATGGAGAAAAGAATAAGGTATGGAGACCATGTGGAAGTATTGTCCACAGTGATAAGAAATAGAACAATAAAATGTAAACAAGAATAGAACATTGAAATATTGCCAAGAATACAATAATAAGAGTGTAGATGAAAATAGAACAATAGAAAATGGCCGAATATAAAAAATAGGGCTGTGACCAAAAAATAAGGGAATAGAAAATGTCCCAAGGGGAAACAGGTAAAGGGAAGGATGGGGAATAGAAGAATAAACAAGGATAGAGGAGATGGGATGAAGGGAGTGAACCAAATGATGAGCCAAATGTACCGAGCTGAGACTATGTACTAGTGAAGAATGACTTATCACTGGTGTGTGGGATTAAACAGTAGGGGTTATTTGGTCAGTACTACCAAGTGAACCAAGGCTCGGTATTGTGTACTTGACAGTATCCTCCCCTAGTGGCTGAACCCATGAAGCCGGTAGGCAGAGTGAAATTTGCAAATGCAAGCAGGAGGCGAAAGAATCTGCTGCTGAAGAGGCCAAGGAGGCTGAGAAGAAATGGGTTTAGGAGGTGCCAAAAAAGAAGGGTGGTGGAGGCTCCCAAGGGTGAGTGGTGATTTGTCACTTTTGGATTTTTAGCTGACAATTTCCCCTAGCCGAAAAGGCACTAAGCCCTCAATTGGAATGAAGGCACCGCTGTATCAGGAACATGCTAGGTAAAAGGACAAATGTATAGTACCTGCCACCAGGGGGGCATGTAAGACTTGCGACACTAGGAGGGTGAGTTGCTCCATTTGGGTAAATGAGGAGCAGGGTGATGATAAGGGCTTTGGATGGGGGTGTGGGAGGAAAGGAAGAGGGGGCATCAGGTTGGGTTGGCCAGCAAGACAGGCCAACCAGGGTTTACGGGATTCAGGAGAGGGTGGAGTAGAAGTTGAAGAAATGGGGGATGGATATGAAATGGATGAATTTTGGTTAAGACCAAGGAAACAAATGAATCAAGACAGAAAATAAATGAGAGAAAAATGGAAAATTATGAGAGAGGCATGCCAGATTTTTGGGAGCCTCGGTCATAGGGAATAGCAGGGGTAACCTATGGGTCAAATGTGGGTGATCCACACCCAACCTATGGGAAACCCAAACCTGTCAGCCCATGGGTTTTTCCCATGGGTCAATGGGTGTCAGGTGCATGCCACACCCACATGCATATGGCGTTGTGTGTGCATACAGCGCATATGGCACATACAATGCATACAGTGCATACTGATGAGATTATGAGCAAATGTGCAGTAGGTTTGAGAATTTCTTAGGCAGTCTAATTTAATATCTCCTCAGTGTAGTCAACCACTCTCTGTATATTCAGAAAATATACCTAATTTAATATCTTACAGAAAGAATAAAAAGAAAAATCAGTCGTGAGGCTCTGTATATAATACTATACAACTCACCTCCTCAGTGTAGTCAACCACTGAGGAGGGAGGCATGCGTGGGTTGTGTTTCACCCGCAAATACCTTGCAACCAGCCCTTGACCCTATCGAAGGTTTGAGCCAGGTTGCCGGTCCCCATCCAGGGAGCCGGCCACGCGCGTCGTGCGTGGGCAGGCGCCCGTAAGTATCGTACAGATAGTAATACAATAGCTTCCTCAACTTTGAGGATAAAAATACAGAAAATATATCGGAAATTTTATAAATGAATTGCGCACAAGATGGTACCAAAATCGATAAGAAAATCAAATATATTGAGTTTGACCTCCCAGGGGTGAGATGCATTTATGCACCCTACACATACAGCATGTGCAGCATGTGCATGTTGTCCCTGTGTGTGTTTGGAATGTGTGTGTTGTCTGTGTGCACGTGCGGGATGTGCATGTCATACACACATGTGGTATGGCACATACAGCACGTGCATGTCATACATGTGCACATATAGCACATCCAGTGAATTTGTATCATCCATATGTGCATGCAGCATGTGCATGTCATATGTGCATGCAGCATGTGCATGTCGTATGTGTATGCAGCATGTGCATGTCGTATGTGCATGCATGACACCATGGGTTGGGCCAGGTTGTAGGTGCTCTTGGCTTGACCTGCACCCACACCCAAGGACACCCAATACAGTGACCTATGTGGGTTGGCCCAACCTGTGCCATTCCCTACTTGGTCTGAAAATGGGCAACAAGAATCAAAGGGAAATGGATGGGCTGAAGAATTGGGAGTAAGGAGGGGATTTGGGAGTTGTAGAGAACAAGACTTGTAAGGAGAGCCATGATTGGGTTAAGGAGGCCATGGGCCTAGTTTATCAGGGTAGGCAAGATGGAATTTAGCGACAATCTTAGGAGCATGATCAAGCTCAGTTGCTAATAACCAAGACATCTCATCTTCAGTACTTCTATAACCTGTCCAGTGGACCAGGTAAAGGAGATTACAAGGTCTTTGGCATTGTCGACCTTTGAGTCAAGGATTTCGGCTATTTCATACTTGATTTCTCTGTTGATTTCAACTGGGGGAGGTGGAGGCTGGATTTGATTGGGTATGGATTTGGGGGTCAAAGGTTCAAGCATTGAGACATGGAAGACCAGGTGTACTGCCCGCATGGTGCTGGGCAGATGGGGAGTGTAAGAGTGAGTGCTGACTCAAGTGATTACCTCAAAGAGGCTGAGAAATTTCTCTGCCAACTTCTTGAGGGTCGAGTGGTTTGGAAGAATTGAGCATTGACGAACATTGATGATCCAATTGCAAACTTGGGAGCGGGAATTCTTCAGGAGTCTGCGGAGACTTGATATTGTGATTGGGTGTGACTGATTTGTTCTTTTAGGGCTTCATGGAGTTGATTTAGGTCTATGGCAAACTCGCATGCTCGAGAGGAGTCAAGATTGTGTTTGGGGTGTATGGTAAGGTTTGGGTGGTGTCCCTTATTATCAAAGAAGGGAGAGGTGCCCTGGTAGCATTGGGAGCATTATTATAGGCAAACTCAGCTAGTGGCAATAGTTTGGACCAGTTGTCCTGCTGATAATTGCAGTAGACTCGAAGGTACTGTTCCAGGGTCTGATTTACATATTTGGTCTGGCTGTTGGCCTCTGGATAGTAGCCTGAGGTGAAGTGTAGGCACATGTTGAGAGCTTTACCCAGTGACCTGAAGAAGTGGGAGACAAATTTACTTCCATGGTCAGATATTACGTGACTCGGTACACCATGTTTGGAAAAGACGTAAAGCACAAACAGTTTAGCCAGTTCGGTAGAAGTGATTGTGTCTACTGTAGGAATTAAGATGCTTTATTTTGTGAGTCTGCAAACTATTACTAGTATTGATGTGAATCCCAAGGACTGAGGGAGTTGTTCAATGAAGTCCATAAA
Source organism: Chroogomphus rutilus (assembly GCA_003314275.1). Lineage (NCBI taxonomy): Eukaryota > Fungi > Basidiomycota > Agaricomycetes > Boletales > Gomphidiaceae > Chroogomphus > Chroogomphus rutilus. Next base: position 9,629 of record QLPI01051710.1, read on the forward strand.
GATTGAATTCCACGGATCTTTGGGGATGGGAAGTTGTTTCAAAAAACCATAGGGTTTGTGTCGCTATGATTTTGAATGCATACATGTTGTGCAGGATTTACAGAATTCGATAACTGAAGTGCATAGGCCTGGCCAGGTGTATTTATGGTGGACCAGAGCTAGTGTTTTGTTTTGACCGAAGTGTCCCAAGAGGACATGGTCGTGCTTGTATTGTAAGACGCGTAATCTGAGGTTGTTGGAGTTGGGGACATAGATTCAATCGTCTAGTTGAAGGAAACCATCTGGGGTCTGTGTCCATCTTGGGTTTGGTATTTCAGGAGTGCCAAGATGGGACATTGCCATAGGGTTGGTAGAAAGAGCAGAAAGTATATTGGAATAGAGGGTTTCTGAATCCATGGTGATACTTGCTTGTACGGTCGGAATGAGGAGTTGGGTTGCTCGAAGGGATTCCACTAGTTAGTAGTCATGAAAATTGGCTGAAGGTTTTGGGGGTTAATGGTGCCATAGTTTCTACCTCCCTCTTTAGGGTAGATGTCCCATCATCTAGTTAAAGTGTTGGGTTTCATGCTGAGCTTGCTGGGATGGAAATGAATAGTTAGGTTGAATTGACAAAGGTATTTGGACCATCGAGCCTGTCTATGGGTCAAAACTTTAGTAGTGGAAAAATATTCGAGGTTCTTGTGGTTGGTGACAACATCTACAGGGTCAGCTGTCAAGTACATGTACCGAGTGTCTGGTAATTTGGCAGTGCCGACCGAGCACATCGGGCTACGACCATGCCCAAGTGACCAAGCCGCATGCAAATTACTTAGTGCGCTGGTCTCGGCTAGGCACATATACCCTCCACATCCCCATCCCCATCCTTTGTCCACTCTTCCTCATTCTACCTACCATTAAACCTACCCCGTCCATTCCTTATTCCTTGACCTACCTCACTTCGGGACTTCCTGTCCTTGTATTATCCTCGGCCATGGCCCATTGTTTTATAGACGGTCACTCCCTATTGTCTTATCCTTGGCCACATTCATATTATTCTATCTCTTATTGTTCTATCCTCGTTTACATTCCTTCATTCTAATTTTACTCATTGTGGACAATACCCACATGCTCTGCATACCTTATTGTCCCACATTCCTTATTCCACATGTTGCTTCTTAAACCTATATATATAAGTAGGGCATGCATGTACATACTTCCTCATTCTGGGTATCAACTAGGCTTAGGCCCTTCTACCTTCTCCTCCTCTGTTAAGTCCTCTACTTGGGCCGGCATCATTGGCATCCTCCCGAGTACCCTGTCTGTTGCAAATCAGTGGCACGCATGGAAGAGTAGGGTGCAACGCATGAGTATGTTGAAGCCAAAGCCACTACTCGCATATCACTTGGTACGCCGGTCTCGGCTCGGCACATCCACCACCCACATGCCTACTCCTCACCCCTCGGTCCGTCTCACCTCGGGACTTCCTGTCCTTGTTCTATCCTCAGTCACAGCCCTTGTTTTATAGTCGGGCACTTCCTATTGTCCTATCCTTGGCCACATTTCTATTCTTCTATCCTTTATTGTTCTATCCCCGTTTTACATTCCTTCATTCTAATATTACTCGTTGTGGACAATAACCACATGCTCTGCATACCTTATTGTTCCACATTCCTTATTCCACCTGTCGCTTCTTAACCTATATAAGTAGGACATGCATGTACATATTTCCTCATTCTGGGTATCGACTAGGCTTAGGCCCTTCTACCTTCTTCTCCTCTGTTAAGTCCTCGACTCGGGCCGGCATCACCAGCATCCTCCTGAGTATCTGTCCGTTGCAAATCGGTGGCACGCACGGCAAGTAGGGCGCAATGCACGAGTATGTTGAAGCCAATGCTACTACTCTTGGCCTGCAGGACTTGGCCATTGTCTGCCCGACCCTTTTGGCAGTCCCAAAGTCCGTCAGTACCCGAAGCTTGACAGTTCCCAGTGATGCAGGAGGTTCCCAGTGATGCAGGATGAGTGCTGAGGTAAAAGCTGTTTTGAGCAGGTCAAAAGACTTTTGACAGTCCTCAGTCTATGCCCATGATGTGCCTTTATATGTCAGCCAGGTGAGGGATATGGTGATGTCTGAGTAGTTGAAGATGAAGCATCGGTAGAAATTGGCGAAGCCTAGCAAGGACTGGATGTCCTTGACCTTCCTTGGCTTGGGCCATTCGTGGATGGGTTTGACCTTGTTGTCAGCCATGGTGAGGCCATTGGTACATAGGATATAGCCGAGGAATTCAACTGTGTCTTTGTGCCATTCACATTTGCTGGCCTTGGTAAATAGGCTATTTTTTCTGAGCCAATAAAGTACTTCTCAGATGTGTTTTCAATGTTCTTCAAGTGAATCTGAGTAGATCAGTATGTCATCTATGTAAGCCACAGCACAGTGGTCTATCAGATCACCGAGAATATCATTCATAAATCTTTGAAAAGATGCAGGGGCATTGGATAGGCTAAATGGCATGACTAGCCATTCATAGGACTCATAACAGGTCTTGAATGCAGTCTTCCATTCTTCACCCTCAGCAATTTGGATGAGGTGGTACACATGCCAAAGGTCAATTTTTGAATAGATTGGAGCTTTTCAGGGAGCATCTAAGAGGTCAGTGATCAGAGAGAGATGGTACTGATCCTTTTTGGTGACTTTGTTTAGTGCCCAAAAGTCAATGCATAGCCAAAGGGAGCTGTCTTTCTTTCAGACAAATAGGATTGATGCACCATGCAGAGAACTGGAGGCTCTAATGAACCCCATGTTCAGATGTTCATCAAGGAATTCATGCAGGGCTTCTAATTCTGACTGGGAAAGGGAGTAGAGTGGTGGATGAGGCATCTTGGTGCCATCTTCTAGGGTAATTTTGAGGTCATATGGTCGGTGGGGTCCTAGAGTGTTAGCTTTTGTTTTATTGAAAAAATCAGCAAATGTGTGATACTCTTTTGGAATGTTCTCTAGGTCAACCAGGTCAAGGGAAATGGATGGAATGGAAGAGACCTTGGCTGAATGTGCTGAGGCAGTGCCGATGGTCGAGAGGTCTAACCAGAAAACTTGTGAGCCTTCTGCAAGCATGCACAAAGGCAGCTGCATTGACTAGGGCTATTCATGGAGCTTCCAATTTTGGAGAGGATCCTGGTTGAGGCTGTGGAATAGCAGTGGGTGCTGGCTGAGCCAAGGCCATTGGGACACACCTAGGGTCATTAGTGGTTTTTTAGAATGTAATACTGCCCAATACCCAATCAATCAATGGATTGTAGTAGGTGAGCCAGTTGTGACTGAGTACTACCGATACAGACGAATCTAGTGACATGACATACAGATTGATGGACTGGAGTTGTCCTGACAGAAATCTAATAGGTATTTCTACAGATGCAGTAATGACCAAATTAGTAGTACCATCAAAGAGTTTAAGAGGAATTGGGTTGATAGATGAAGTAGGGAATTTATATTCCCAAACATAAGAAGATTTGATGAAACTATGAGTAGAGCCTGAATCAATTAGGCATTTAAAAGGGTTTACCGAGGAACTCGGCACCAAATCAGAAGATAGAAGGATGATTAAAGAATTGGGATTAAAAGAGCAGAAGCATTGAGCTTAACCTCACTACTAGCACTTGCTGAGTCAACGCAACTCCCAGTGTGCTTAGAGGCTGGAGAGTTGCTGACTAGTTTTTTGACTCGGTCACCTCAGCTGATTTCTCAGCTTTGATGTCTGAGGCACTAGTTGCCTTGGAGATTATGGATCTATTTTGTGGGGGCATGTCAGGCCCCGGTACTGCCGACGATGCATAGGCCGAGCATTATAGTAATAGTGCCGACTTCACGATGCTGGCGGGAAGCAGCCAAGTCCTGCAGGCCAGTCGTAGTGGCTTGGCTTCAACGTGCTCGTGCATTGCGCCCTACTTTCTGTGCGTTCCACTGATTTGGGACAGAAGAGATACCCGGGAGAGTGCCAAGAGTGTTGGCCCGAGTAAAGGACTTTAGACAGGAGAAGGGAGGACAAGAAGGCGTAAACCTAGTTGATTTCCAGAACGAAGAACCATCTACATACATTCACTACTTATATAGGTTAAGAAGTGAGATGTGGAACAGGGTGGCACAAGGAATGGAGAACAATAAGGTATGAAGAATTATGTGGAGGTATTGTCCACAATGATCAAGAATAGAACAAGGAATGTGGACACAAATAGAACAATGAAGTATGACCAAGAACAAAAGAGTGAGTGAAAATAGAACAATAGAAGATGGCCGAATATAAAACAATAGGGCCATGACCGAATAATAGGCGAGTAGTAAATGTCCCACAGGAAAATGGGTAAGGGGAATGAAGGGGAATGAAAGAATAACAAAGGATAGAGGGGATGGGATGAGGAAAGTGAACCAAATGATGAGCCGAATGTACCGAGCCGAGACCATGTACTAGTGAGGGATGACTTGTCACTGGTGTGGGATTAAACGGTAAGGGTCGATCGGTCGGTACTACCGAGTAAACTGGAGCTCGGTATTGTGGGCTTGACAGGGCATAATCATAAGAAGTGAAACACAGGAAGTAGTTTGGTTCTGAATATACTGTCAAGCACTGGGAATGCCAATGATGTATGAGCCAAATACTATTGCAATAGTACCAACTTCACGATATTGGCAGGAATTGGCCAAGTCCTGTAGACTGATCCGGGGGCTTGGCTTCAATGTGATCATACATTGCATCCTACTTTCCATCTGTGCCACTGATTTCAGACAGAAGAGATACCCAGGAGAGTGCTGAGAGTGTCGGCCCAAGTAAGGGACTTCATATGGGAGAAGGGAAGACAAGAAGGTGTATGCCAAGTCGATATTCAGAACAAAGAAATATCTACATCCATGTATGACTTATATAGGTTAAGAAGTGAGATGTGGAATTAGGGTGGCGTAAGACATGGAGAAATGAATAAGGTATGGAGACCATGTGGAAGTATTGTCCACAGTGATCAGAAATAGAGCAATAAAATGTAAACAAGAATAGAACAATGAAATATTGCTAAGAATGAAATAATAAGAGTGTGGATGAAAATAGAACAATAGAAAATGGCCGAATATAAAAAAATAGGCCTGTGACCAAAAAGTAAGGGAATAGGAAATGTCCCGAGGGGAAACAGGTAAGGGGAAGGATGGGGAATAGAAGAATAAACAAGGATAGAGGAGATGGGATGAAGGGAGTGAACCAAATGATGAGCCAAATGTACCGAGCTGAGACCATGTACTAGTGAAGAATGACTTGTCACTGGTGTGTGGGATTAAACAGTAGGGGTCATTTGGTCAGTACTACTGAGTGAACCAAGGCTCGGTATCATATTGTCAAGTCCACAATACTGAGCTCCAGTTCTTTTGGCAGTACTGACCAAATTACCCTTATCATTTAATCCCACACACCAGTGACAAGTCATTTCCTCACCAGTACATGGTCTCAGCTCGGTACATTTGGCACATCACTTGGTTCACTCTCCCTATCCCATCCCCTCTAGGGAATGGAACAGGTCACCCACAGGTCAAATGTGAGTGACCCACACCCGACCCATGGGAAACCTGAACCCATCAACCCATGGGTTTTTTCCCACGGGTCAATGGGTGTTGGGTTCATGCCGTACCCACATGCCTGCGGCACATTTGTGTTGTACGTCGCATTTGTGCTGACATGAACACACTGTATGCACATGCACCAACACAAATGTGCAGTACATGCATGCGCCGACATGAACACACTGTACACACATGCGCTGACTCAAATACGCTGTACATGTACACACTGACTTGAATGCACTGACATGGACATGTTATATGTGCACGCGCAAATGTGCTGTATGCACATGCACCGACACAAACACATTGTATGCGTGCACATACGGCTTGTTGGTGTCGGTGCGTGTGTGTCATATGTGTGCAGCATGTGTGTCATATGCACGTGGTGGCATCTGTGTGTCATATGCACGTATGTGTTGTATGTGTGTGTGGCATATGTGTGTCAAATGCGCGTGCATGTCATATGTGCACACATACAACAGGAGCAAGTGCCCAGTTGGGTGTCATACATATGCACATGCATGTGTACATGGTTGATGCACTAGGTTGGGCCGGGTCATGGGTGCTCTCAGCTTGACCCACACCCAAACCCAAGGGCACCTGACCTGGTGACCCATGCAGGTTGGCCAAACCTATGCTATTCCCTAATCCCCTCTATTCTTTATTATTCTTTCATCCCCCATCCTTTTCCTTATCCGTTTCCCTTTGGGACAATTGCTATTCACCTATTATTTGGTCACAGCCCTATTGTATTATGTTTGGCCAATTTTCCATTGTTCTATTCTCACCCACTCTCCTATTATTCTATTCTCGGCCATATCTCATTATTCTATTCTTGTTTACATTCCTTATTCTATTCTTGATCATTGGACAATACCTTCACATGATTCTTCATACCTTATTGTTCTCCATTCCTTATGTCACCCTGTTCCACATCTCACTTCTTAACCTATATAATTAGTGAATGTATGTAGATAGTTCTTCACTCTGAATATCGACTTGGTTTACATTCTCTAGTCTTCCCTTCTCTTATCTGAAGTCCCTTACTTGGGCTGATACTCTTGGCACCCTCCCAGGTCTTTCTTCTATCCAAATTAGTGGCACGCATGGGAGAGCAGGGCACAGTGCATGGGCATGTTGAAGCCAAGCCACCCGGATTGGTCTGCAGGACTTGGCCGATTCCCACCCACAATATTGGCATTACCAAATCCTAACATGTATACTTGACATTATTCATTATTCCCAACCCATTTATTCTTTATTTCTTGGCCCATTTCACCTCGGGACATTTTCTATTGTTTTATTCTTGGCCATGACCTTATTGTTTTATATTCGATCACATTCTATTGTCTTATTCCCAGTTGCACTCTTATGATCTTATACCCAGCCATGTCTCATTGTTCTATTTTCATTTATATTCTTTGTTCTATTCTTGAGCATTGTGGATAATACTTCCACATGCTCTCCATACCTTATTCTTTTCTCCATGTCTTATGCCACCCTGATTCCACATCTCACTTCTTAACCTATATAAGTAGAACATGAATGTAGATAGTTCCTCATTCTGAATATCAACTTAGCTTATGCCTTCTTGTCTTCCCTCCTCCTGTCTGAAGTCCTCTACTTGGGCCAACACTCTCGACACTCACCCAAGTTCCTCTTCTGTCAGAAATCAGTGGCATGCATGGAAAGTAGGGCGCAACACACGAGTATGTTGAAGCCAAGCCACCCCAATTGTTCTACATGACTTGACCAATTTCCCACCAGCATCATGAAGTCGGTACTATTGCAATAGTACTCAGTCAATGCATTGTCAGCATTTTTGGTGCCTGACAGTATATTCAGAATCAACCTATTTTCCACGTTTCACTTCTTATATTATGCCCCCATGAACTAGATCTTCGACCCATGCTGATGACAGCCAGCTCACCCCCACGGTCATACAACAAAGGGCATGTGGTGCCTCTGTACTCCACCCCTCCATATCAGTTATATTTCACCACCGCCAATCAAGCTACAGCAACTTGCTATCAGGGGACGACCCTTTCCGAATCCTAAATCTGAATCCGAAGCCCTATTTCAAACTCCGCTCCAATTCTGAGATTGGAAACAAGGGTCTGAGGACTGGAAAGGAATACCTCAACCTTCATACCCATACAACATCCACTAACTCCATTATCTACTGAACTCCCATAGTATCCATCATCCACACCATCTCCACAGTGTCCATGATATCCCTGGTATCCGTGACCTCCTGTGTGACTGACAGATAAATCCATACACTGACAATATTCCAAAGGTTAGGAATCTAGGAACCACCAGGAGGGAAACCAGAATGAGTTTAACACGGTGATTAGAACCTGGAATAAGCGCCCAAGCTCCGGACCTGATACCAGGAGGTTGGCTCTACAGACTCCGATGTATATATTTGTAAGCTAGTGCACAGACCACTTACATAAAGGGTATAAGAGGGGTTCACCAGTAGCAGGATCCTTAGAATTTCCTCTTTGGATTCCCCCTGCCTAGGTAAGGGCCCCACATGTATTTAGGTAGTAATTATAATTAAACTTTGGATTCCCCCTGCCTAGCCCTCTCCATGAGACAACTCCAGAGAAGTCTGGAGGGTTGCCCTTACTAGTGATTGGCGTGGGTATTGGAAACCCGCGCAGGTAGCGGGTACGGGTAGCGCAGGTAAGGAAGGGTCAGGGTCAGGATTTCTAACCCGGCCCAAACCCGTACCCGTTCACAGGTACACTTATATAAGCGAGGTTCAGCGCTAACCTCACTTATATAAGCGAGGTTCAGCGCTAACCTCACTTATATAAGCGAGGTTCAGTGCTAACTTCGCTTATACATATAATCGAAATTCGGCGCTAACTTCACTTATATAACTTATATCTAAGCCCACCTGCACCCCCGTCATGTGACTGTACTCAAAATCAATATAATTTTGTATTTTAAAAATTCAAAATTTATTTAATATGTTTTGTGGCTGATGTAATCGAGGTTCAGCGCCAACCTCGCTTACATCAGCTTGGTGTCAAACCACATACACATACCCTCAGTCGGCCTGCCCACTGCACAATGCTACCAACCTTCGACGGATGGACGCTACCACATACCCAACATCGGCCAAGTGGACCGGATGCTACTACATGATCCATCCCCAAAGTACCACCTCCAGCATCCCGTGCTCATCTTGGCAGATATACTGCCCCCAAGAGCTTCATGCCGTTCGTCATCTTCGGCGCACCCACCCCTCAAGCCATACATTGTCTAGCCTGTTGTTGTTATGTCTACTCACGTCTGTGTAGGGAGATCCTGATATGTGTCCCGGAGTGAGTTGCTCTGTACACCTCTGATGCTTCCCTTTTCTTACTGTGTTGCAGATGAACCACTGTGTGGATGGCAATCAGTTCGCAGGTGAACTGTTTGGTGGCAATCGTCAGTTCGGTGATGCTCTGCTCGATGGCGGCTCAGGCAATCAGTCCTCACAAGAGTTCCACGGCAAACAGCCTGACAAAATTCCAGGGGAGACTGGGCAGCTTGCACCCCAGAGGCACCACAAAGTCAAGAAGCAGAAGCGCCATCACCAGCAAATCATACAGCGCGCACCACTCCTATTCTTACAACCCAAGCGGTGGCCAAACTGACGCACTCACTGATTCTGCCGGCCTCAGTCCTCTTGGCCCCAATCCTGCTGGCCCCAATCCTGTTGCCCCCTGCCTGGTCAGCCCGATTCCCATCCTTGGCCCAAATCCCATCCTTGGCCCCGCTCCAGTTCATGTAAAAGTTGGAGACGTGATCCTAATTGGCCCGGACTTGAATGGAAACTTCATGTCAAGCGCGGTGAAAAGCATGCAGCACAAACGGTCAGACTCTTTGTGACTTTTTTGAGACCCTCTCTATTCTCCTGATACTTTGGGTCATTTAACGTCGCAGCGCTCCCGTTAGCTCTGCAGAGGCAGGGCAATGCATCTCTTTTGCCCTGAAGCATATGTGACAAACAGCTGTGTGCAAAGGTAAGTTTGATCTAGTCCCATCATATGTCGCTTCTAAGCGAAATGAAACTCATAGGGGTGGTTATTGTGATCAAAAGCGAGACGCCTCCCAAACGTGAGACCTGCTTTAGATATGATGAGTTCGCTGATGATGGGGTGCATAGGGCCAATACTGATGCTGAAAAGACTGTGCACCCACACGACTGTGCTTCCAAGTTGCTCCATAGGCATGGCATTGTCCAATGGACAGACAAACCCCGCGGTAACTTTGGACGCAATTTGCATGTTGGATTAAGCCCTGGTACAGAGGTATGTACAACATCTAAGTTTATTTACGTGAAGATAATGCACTAATCATACATGTGTGGTAGTATGTCATCCTAGATCACATTGTTGAGTGTGGTGATTATGTAGTGAGGTACAGGCTAAGAAATAAGGACGATTTAACAGGGAGTGGATATGTGAGTGCGGTGGGCATTGGTGGACTAGATGGCCGGTGTCAACATAAGGACCAGCATCGTCACACAGGGGTTAGCCGGGCTTTCCGGTCACGATTGTGTGACCTCTTTCTGTGTCATTTGGCTTCCATTGTCCCAAAAGGGCTAGAAACCTGCCTTAACCTGCCTTGTGGGTACAGGTTTGGGCCAGGTTGGCCAATCCTAACCCTGACTGCATTGGGGTTGCTGGTAGCCCCATCCTGCCTCCTGGGAAGCCCAGGTGCACTTGCCTCTGTGTGTATGTTGTCTATACCTAAGGCAGATGTGTACCTGGGGTTGCTGTTAGCACTTGCCTCTGTGTGTATGTCATCTATACCTAAGGCAGATGTGTACCTGGGTGCACCTGAGGTAGGATGCTGTTTGCATTGGGATTGCTGGTAGCTCCATCCTGCCTCCTAGGAAGCCCAGGTGCGTTTGCCTCTGTGTGTATGTCATCTATACCTAAGGCAGATGTGTACCTGGGTGCACCTGAGGTAGGATGCTGTTTGCATTGGGATTGCTGGTAGCTCTATCCTGCCTCCTAGGAAGCCCTGATGTGGAGAATGTAACAGATGCTCTCAAATGATGGTATGAGAGGAGGTCTACTTTTCCCTGTCTATCACGCATGGCCTGAGATTATCTGTCTATTCCTGGTAAGTAACTTTTTATTAAATTATTTGTTATATTCTTTCAATTCTAATAAAAATTAAAGCTACAACTGTTGCTGTTGAATGTGTATTCAGCCAAGGCCTTCTTGTTTTGCCCTATATTCGGAACCAACTTTCAGCTCAGACGACTTGAGCCCTTATGTGTATTGGATCTTGGAGCATACTTGGTTTGGTGAAGGATGCTGATATCAAGGCTGCATTGGGAGATGAGGTCACCAATCCTGAGAAGGAGCGTACTATGGGTTGGGATTCTATTATGGGTAATATTTTATAAATTCTGAATTTTTATAATAAGAAAATATATTAAATTTCAGTATTGGGTCAATTTATACCCATTGTGGGTGGCGGGTAAGTACAATACCTGTTGTGGGTTACGGGTAAGACCAATACCTGCAGGTAAGACCAATACCCACGGGTAAGACCAATACCCGTGGGTAAAAGCAATACCCGTTGAACCCGCGGGTAAAAGCAATACCCGTTGAACCCATGGGTACCCATACCCGGGGGTTACCTGTGCCAATCACTAGCCCTTACACTTGCCTCTCCCTTCGAGCAACAATCATGCATCAAAGAGATGGTCAACGATGATATCAAATATATAGACAATGACAATAGCAACCAGGAACTCCATTTGGTAGAGGATGAACTTGACTTGGTGCATTCTCATGAAGGTACTGAGGATGAAGGACAGCCTCAACAAGAGTGGCAGGCAAACATGCCTGAACCCCTTACACCCCTGTTGCCATACCTCCTCAACCTGTGGCTGCACCTCTACAAGCCAGGCAATCTCATCAAGTGGCTGCACCTCCACAAGCCAGGCAACCTCCCTGAGCCAGGAAAGCCCTGCAGTCCAGGCAAGCTCTGCAAGCTGGGCCAGCTCCTCGGGCCAGGTAAGCTCCGCAAGCCAGGCCAGCCCCTCCCTGTCAGGCCAACAACAACAATGACCTTTAAATGCAATCCTTGAACTTGGCAGAATGGCCCAACAACATCATTAGGATAGTCAAGCTGCCAGAATTTGCGAGCCAGAACTCTTTGATGGGACCCACTAAAAGGTTTCATTTTTCTCTGCAGGATGAACTTCTAAACACAGCCCAATTCATTTCCCAATGATAGGCAGAAGGTCAATTATATAGTCTCCTATCTGAAGGGAATGGCTTTGGAATGTTTCGAGCCTTACCTGACTGGCAACCCCAACATGGAACCTCATTGGATGAGTGACTTAGAGCTATTCATTGATGAGCTGCAAATTAACTTTGGCTCATGGGACAAACAAGCTGATGCCGAGCTCACCCTTGAGAAGCTGACTATGCAGGATATTCACAAGGCAACTAGGTTTTTTGTACAATTTTACAGGCTCTTGGCTCTTGTCAATTACAATGACAATGCTCTCCTCCGCAAGGCATATACGGCTCTGTCGAAATGCATCAAAGATGGCCTCATCCACTTTGACAAACCCTGCACCCTCAATGACCTTCAAAACCTTGTTCAAAGGATTGACATGAGTTATTGGGAATGAAAGGCAGAAAAAGCTCTGGAGAGTAGTAATAAGCCAAAGAAAGACTCAAAATTGGACAAGTCTGGCACCAGATCCACCTTGGACAACTGCCAGCAAGGTAACAGCAATGACAACAGTGGCAACAAGGACAACTTGAACCAATCAAAGGGCAAGGATAATAAAACTCCTCAGCCAAACCAAGCTGAGTATGCTAAGAACCTTGGCAAGGATGGCAAGCTCCTCCCAAAGGAATGACAAAGACCCATGAATAATAACCTGTGTCTCCTTTGTGCTGCCAGTGATCACAAGGTCACCAAATGCCCTAAGGCCACCAAGGCCCATGTGACTACAACTCCCAACACTACTTCCCAGGTGACTGATACCTTGGATACCAAAGCTAAGGAATCAGCCAAGGCATCTGAGAACTAGTCAGCCATCTATTAGCCTCTAAGCACACTGAGAGTTGCATTGACTTGGGAAGTGCCAGTAGTGAGGTTTAAATCAATGCTTCTATTCTCTGATTTGTTGCTGAACCCCTCGGTAACCCTAATTTCATGCTTGATTGATTCAGGATCCACTCATAGTTTATTTAATTTTCTTGTCTCCGGGAATATAAAATTCCCTATTACTTCCATTTTGTTTCCAAAAAATTCCTCTTAGAATTCTTCAGCTGGTACTACTAATTCAGTCATTACTGAACCTGCAGATATGTCTGCTAGATTTCCATCAGGACAAATTTAGTCCACCCATCTGTATGTCACATCACTAGATTTGTTGGTTAGCAATACTTGGTTAACTCGCTCACCTGCTGTAATCTGTTGATTAAAAGGGTATTGGGCAGTATTACATTCCAAAACACCACTAATGTTTTTAGGTATGTCCTGATGGCCTTGGTCCAGCCAGCATCTGCCGCTGCTCCAACAGCCTGAACTAGGATCCTGTTCCATAGCTGGAAGCTCTACTAATAGCCCTAGTCAATGCAACTGCCTTTGTGCACGCTTGTAAAGCAGAAAGGCTGGCAAGTTTTTTTAGCTGGGACCTCTTGGTCAATGGCACCTTTTGGCACATTAGGCCAAGGTCTCTTCTGTCCATTCTCATCCTTTCACACTCCATCTGTTTTTTATACCTACATTATATGTCCTCACCACACTCTTTTTGACAAGCTTGGCTCAAAGCCAACAAGTTAATTAGACAATGGAATGTCTACCTAAAAAAGGGGGGTAGCAACTAGCTGGAAACCCTTCAAAACTGCACAGCTTCCCCTCCTAAACACATCCCCTCCTGAATTCCCTCTATTTCAACCTCTCACCTCTCCCAAATACCCCTCTCCACTCTCTGTCCCAACCTTAATTCCTCTCTGTCCTGACCTTACATCCTCTCCATCCCAACCTTACATCATCTCAACCTCACCTCCATCCTGAATTCCCCTCTCTTTCAACCCCCCAGCCCTCTATTCCTGACCACAATACCCCTCTCAGTCTCCCTCCCAGTCTATCTATTT
>QLPI01051730.1:0-48499 GCA_003314275.1 Chroogomphus rutilus
ATAATGAGGGAGTGGATGAGAATAGAACAATGGAAAATGGCCAAAGATAAAACAATAGGGCCGTGACCGAATAATAAAGGAATAATAAGTGTCCCGAGGAAAATAGGTAAGGGAATGGTGTCAGGAACCGTACGCCGGCATGCCCGACTATTCATTTCAGCCCACTCAGCCCAACTCTGCCCTCGCTTGCTTATTCAACCATACACCCTCAGCCCACAGACTATATGCACCTCGTGTATCCGTCTTGGCGTCACATGCTCCTGTCAATTCACTCCACTCAATTACGTCACACTCCATATGCTCGCTATTCCATTCCGTCTTCATTTACGTTTAATATCCTTTCATTTACATTCCGTTCCATTTTCATTTATTCGCAATTCCGCTCAGTCTCTTATATCCAATCCGCTATTACATTCCTTAGGGTAACTCCATTGGGAATCGGAGTGACACATCACTCCCCAATGTCACGGAGGAGATCATTATTTGGGGCGTAGTATTTCCATTCTCACTTTTCACGATCCTCGGCTTTCTCATTCTATTATAGGAATCTATTCGACTCCTAATAGATTAGAAAGTAGTATAAAGATCTTGTACTCAGTAGTTCAGTCTTCAGTCAGATAATCAACCTTGATTTCGACTAAGGTTCTTCTGTTCATTTCTATCTGTCTCGCCTTTACGAAATTGGGGACCGTGCGGTCTAGTGGGCGCAACGCATAACGTTGAAGCCAAGCCCCATTCAGAACCTCGCCATTGCCTCGCCTTTGGGAGATTATTAATAATTACGATTACGTCCTTTTTCTACATCGTAACAAATGGATGGGGAATGAGAATAGTAGAGGATAGAGGGGATGGGATGAGAGGAGTGGTCCAGATAATGTACCAGATGTGCCGAGCCGAGACCGCATAATAGTGAGGGATGATATGGGTCGGTCGGTATTGCCGAGTGAACCGGGACTCGGTATCGTGGACTTGACAAGGAGCTTTGGTTCTGTTTCATATTCCCATCAGGTGGGAGTGTTAGTAAATACTGATAATATACAACTATCTGCTTTAGACTCATCAGCAACTTGAATGAGGCCTGGGATAAGAAATAATCATACCTTGGGAGGTTCTACATCAATTTGCTAGTTTTTTTTTTTTCAAAAAAAAAGATAGCTGTGATCCTAGAGCATATGTCATAATATTTTGGTAATTTTGAAAATTAAATCATATTTCCTTTTAGATATATGTACTTTTAGTGGTACTTCATTTAGGCCTTGAAATTTTTAGCTAAAATAAGAGAAAAATAATATTAAATTTGAGGCTATTGAAAACATCATTATTATCATTATGATACCAACAGAGTATTTTTATATCACAATTTTAATGAAAAGGAAAATTATCAGAGAACTGTTAAAGAAATTTCAAGAGAAATATTACTGGCACTCCTTAGTGCTTATAAACTAGGGGTAGAATTCAGGGATGCCCTACACCAGCCCTCTGAATAGATAAGATAAGATACAGGAAAACCAATTAAATTTTCATCACTCTTTGAAGGTATTTGGTAGCTTGTTTGATGAAGTTCCACATATAAGCAACTACGATGTCAATGATATATGTACTGGAACCAGATGAATTATTCCTTATTATCAATAAAAGCAATAAAACTAATAAGAAAATCATTGAAACCAAATGAATCCCTCATCAAAACTAATCCATTGAAACAAATGCTTTTCCTCTGAAAATTATTCAATCATTTTAACAAAGGATTCAGTATAATCCCATGGGACAGTGTTTTTCTCATTGAGATTTAATTGAGCGTTACCAAGGGTTCAGTAATACTGCGTTCTAGTGTCACCTAGTCTGCAGGCCATGTTTCGGCTTTCTGAAGCCATGTCTCCAGATGTCCGGAGTGCAGAGGGTGCATCAGTGGACGCAGGTTCAAGTGACAAGATACTCACAAAAAGACAGCAGCACGACGTCAGAGAGGAAAAACAATTATTCCACCCTTAGAAAGTATTGATATCGTCTTAGGGTGTGATAAAGGTCCTTACATAAGAGGAGAAATCAGAGTGACGGAGAAGATGTGGGCGCTAAACTCGTGCAGAGACTCTGACTATATGCATAGAGTCCCATCATTGAACATCATCGCCTATTTTCTTTTCATACCAGATGTGAGCGGATACGGGTCTGTGAGGGTCCTGCCAGTTTCCCACATCTTTCACCGGTTTACCCGCTGTAAGATCTCACTGGACTGCTATGAGTAAATGCTCTTGTACTCTAGATGACAAAGGGAGCCTCCCCTTTGCTACTGCCAAATTACAGGACAAGATTATTTGTACAAGGTCTTATTTGCCAACGGTGTTCATGATAACGGTGGAGGCTGGCAATAGTGGGAACTTTCTGGTCCATCATTTGGTTTTGAACCAAGCTCCCGCAAACTAGAACGCTGCCTCACTGAGATTCTTGTCGACACATGAATTCCAAGGGATTGGAGCTATTCAAATGTGTTCACTCAAATGTTTAACGTCTGGTCTTGCATCAAGTCTTTCCCCCTCTGAATCATAGCATTGTCTGTGTAACGTTTCCTATCGAAAACCCTGATCAGGTCTCTATCATATTCGACGAATTTTAAGCAATCATAGGAGCATCTTTGGAGACTCCCCCATCATCCTCAAAGATTCTTGAAACTTGGCTCTTCAAAGTTTTCATCTGCCCATGTTGGTAGGGGGGATTCATTTTCTATGCTCGAACTTGGATATTTGAAGACTAATGTGAAGGGCTCAGTGAAGGGCTCCAACAAAGGCTGCATGATATAGGAAACCATTTGCGTCTGGCGTGCTTTCGGCTAAGACTTGCTCCCCTTCACATGAAACGACTTAAAAACTTCTCATGACTAATTTGGCAAGTGAATTCAACGTGAGGCACCCCCCTCGGAGGCTTGGAGACTAACTCTTACGTTTCCAATTTGCCACGCCGGAGAGCAATAAATTCCGAGTACAAACACGGATCCTACTACGCGGAGTTGGCCGTCCGAGGATACTCAGCACCACAGCGCTCCTTGCAGTGTCATCATCCGTTCGCTGGTCCCCATTGCCTATTCACAAAGCCTGAAGGGCTTGAACAAGAAGAGATCGGCGCAACAATAAACCTTCTACCAAGAAGGAAACCATGAGCAATTTATGTAGGTAGACACAGCTAGACACAGCTAGACACAGCTAGACACAACTTGCAGACTATTTGTTAAAACTGCATGCATAATAAACTTCTTCCTCAGATTCATACCAAATCGCTGCTTGAAGCAATACAGGTTGATGAGCAGTTCTTATTGGATACAATGTCAAGAATATCAGTGGGAACAAATTAGGGGGGAATGACATACATAACATCATTGAAAAGCTCTGCGTGCTCGTTCCACGCTCTCCTCCCACATCCGAATCTGCTCCTTCAAGTAAGGCTGCCGCTCGCTCCAGTATATGTTGTATTGCACTAGAGTGGTGAATATTCAATTCTGACGCAAAGGTAAACGTGAGATACAAGAACAGCTTACGGTTCACGCAATGGGCGTCTGTCTTCTGGTGACGGATCAATTGATCAATCCGAGAATAGGGAGCAAAGCAATAGCGGCAATACAAATGGGCAGAATACTCCCCGTCTGACCAATTAAAGTGTCTTTCCAAATGACGATCCAAACTCCTCGCGAGCAATAACGCATTGCACTTCGGACATAACACCTTTTCCCTGCGTTCATGCTTTAAATTTGACCTGTGCCGGCTCGTAGCTGGTCTGACTTTGCGAGGTTTTTTTAAAACCACCCATTCAGGCAGCGGGCCCATTTCGTCTGGTATCCATGGGCCAAGAGGGAGGCCAGGGGGGCGGAGAAAAACACGCCTTGTACGTTTTTTCTTACCTCCGAGAGTATGTCCCTTATTCCCCTCGGCGGTTTCGTTGCTAACACTGAGCGAGCTGGATGGCGCGTCAGGGGAAGAATGGTTCAAGTGAGTTTGAGAGCTCCCGCCAATTCCCTGACCCTGCACCGTCATTGCTTCACTGGGAACCGTATCATGTTGGGGATCGTCAAAAATGGCCGTATAGTCGTGAAAAAACGGTGCATGGGGTGCTGGATGATTCGTTGACCAAGAGGTGTGGTTAGCGCTGAGTGGGAGGGTAGGCTCAGACCTACATGAAATGATAAGCTATTCTTTCGAACCACAGCTACATGTGACGACTTACGGAGGTGTAAATGCATCAGGTGACGACAATTTATACCTAGACGGTGGATGAAGCACATAGAATTAGGACAGATAATAATAACATACCCGGGAGAAGAACGGCTCATCATCGCGGAGGGTCGACAGTGGATGTGAGGGAGTAAGGATGAATAGGTGCTTCTACATTCATCTGGAAGTGAATGATACCTAGAACGAGAGCGATCGGAATCTTTCATCCATTCATAATTGCCTGATATATAAGGTCCCTCGCACTCCCTGCAGTTAGCAACTGGGATGTGTTCCTCAAGTTCAGCTCCTCTGCGTGTTCCGCTGTCCTGTGAAGGTGCAGGAGGCGTAGTATTGCGGAAATGCGTGTCAGATTCTATCTGTGTCACAGAACTGCCACTATGCATAGGTGCAATAAAGCCGTAGTTCGAGGAATCATATCCTGAAGAGCGAAATGACGTATTTCCTATGTTCAGGCCCGAAGACGTTGGGCGCGGGGGCGTCTGTTGAATGTGACTGATTTCAAGGGGCGGAGCTGGGTACAGGGTCTCGTTCGACATCTGGGGTTCGGAAGACGCCCTGTCAAAGCTATCAGTGAAGTCCAAGACCTAATGCTAAAAAGAGAGAGAATGCCTCACAGAAAAGGAGTGTCAAGAGGGATGATTGTAAGGCTGTTCATATACGGCTCTAGCTGGTATTCGTATTCGTCCAAGATCGGATGCCATGCCGGATTTAGCAGATTTGATAAGTTGATTTTAGCAACCTGGAGGGGTGTCAAATTATACTTGATCAAGGTATGCGAGTAACCACGGTCGGTCAGTAATCTGAGGTGGATACGAAAGGCAAGGTCACGAAGGAATCGAAAGGCTACGTGTCTGTTGTGGGGCCCAGGAAGCAACTGGCTCAAAGTGGACAACAGGCTCTGATAGTCGTTAAGGTCGGTGCCCCGAGAGGTAGTGGATGATGAGGAGAAATTCTCCTGGGGGTAATTCATCTTCCAAACCTAAGGTTGAAGAACAACTGAGCTTGTAGAGGCGGTTAGGAGGGGCAAGTGGCACGAGGGGGAGGGCTACTTACCCATAATAACCCACACAGTTTTATAGCACGCACGAGGCAGAAGTTCCGCTTGTCTCCGGAAAGTTTGTGCCTGTTGAATCTGTCAAGCTATCAGAACCGGTTCGATTTCCCATTTGCGTCATTCCTCAACAGGATGTGTGGCCTGCGTCGGAAACATCCGCAAGACTAGCACCGTATACAAAGAGCGGCTACTCTGGACAGTCACATCCTACTCCTTTCATTCAAGTCACGTTAACATCGAGTCCATCGATTAGAACGCACCAAATGCCGGCATACATTCTTTCATCGCACGAGGTGCATTGAGTTAGGATGAATCCGGCACAAAGGGCATAGCTCAGCTGGTGCTTCTGGCGACCACATGGAATCACAGGCTCACATAAACGACCTTCTTGACTCGGCATTCGGGTCTTACTGAAACTTCTCTTGACACCAGAAAAGATGCTGGTCTCAAAGAGTAATCAGTGAATTGACCATGTATCCCTCGGCAGACCACTCGGTGCCTCCTGGGGGGGATCGTGCAAACACCGGCATATCCAGAACTCTGTATGGTGTATTCTTCTCAGGAGATGAAGTTTTTGGTGGGTAAAATCGTCCCAATCGCAGTTCTAGCATGTGGCGTGGAGTATCTGGGATATAATCGAATGGTGCTTCTCCTCGTCGATGATCTAGAGTCACTCGCTAAGCTTGTGCCCTCTTGACGACTCATGATCTAGGGATTCACGTGATGAATGGAATAATCCTATAGTTTCCATGTACAGGTCTGAAATGTCTGACTCCAACGCGATGGAGGGTTTCCAATTCTCTGGGACAGTCTTATGATTTGACACCAGGGTAAGGCGTGTAAGGCGTGGCAGTCGTTTGAAATTCCATCTGTCCGACCTATCATCCTACACAAACTGGGAGAATGTCACTATTTGTCGACAGCGTTTAATGGTAAGTCTCACCTTGCGTTAAATCTGATATGTAGAAAGAATACTTACCAGACTTACTATGCAGTGGGCTCTGTGATAAATCGGGGAGATGCAATCGTCCCCAGAAATTTAAATAAAAAATTCGAGCCAGGGTCGGATAGGTCTGGTGCACCTTTTGGAAATACCACGATATCTAGACGTCTTCTGTGCAAAGCATCCCTGGAAGTTTCATCAGATTCAGATGGGCATCGGGCATCGAACGACCAAGAATTAAAACGACCTCTATCGTGCCTGTTTATGTGGTTATTCTAACGGGACAACATGGACAACAAGATCCTATGAAGTGAGAGCTCAGGAGAACTTCTGTGGCTCATCGAGGACGAAGAATGACGCTCAACTTGAAATAAGTTGCGAGTACTGTCTGTGCCCGATGCATCCCGCGCCTAAATTACTCCAAGGTTTCGGCCCCTTGCCCCTTTTTTAGCTAACGGTACGTCCAGTATTCACCCCAGTTGTCTGTGAAGACGACGTTGCTCCATACCGCGACGCCAGATTTAAGGATACGTCTCCTTAAGTCCTTCAGTCAGTCTGGCAGGAATATCAAACTTGCTTTGTGAGTTGTCCTCTCCCTCACCCAGTGGTGGAGCACTGCATGCATTTGATGAAGATCTCGTGATACACGTCCAGACCACTCTTATCCCTCTCGTCTTGTGCACCTATTTCCCCGGACATGGACGTTGCGTAGCAGAACACCCCTCCGGTTCGACACCCGTACTTACTCTCCCTGACTCTGCGCCGAACTTGCCTCACCAAGGCCCCCGGAAAAGTTTTTTTACAGGCAACGCCTTTAACGAACAGCCTTATGCCATGCTTATGCCCACGGGCCAAAAGGCAGAATGGCTCCATGTCTCAATGAAGAATGGATGTGTCTCGATAATGCGTTGCTACATTGGGGCTCTCATATGTGAGTTGTTACTAACTACAGTGGCAAGGTTAGATTCTCGACCCCCCACTGTAGTCCAACTACACGCAACATTCCAGACTCATTTGATGATCAAGAGTACTACTGATACACCCTTTTAATAAAGTACCAATAGACCCAATCGATGATTCGAACGACCCATGCCTTTCATAACTGGAGACCTTTCCCTGTTAATTAATGCATCTAATGACGCGATCTATCTACAGTGTTAACTTGCTGCCGACTGAAAATCACTTGGAAGCCATCGAAGTACCGGAACTGAATGCGAAATTGTCCCATAACATATCCACACATATCAGATGATGTCTCTGTTTCATAGCCTTCGTTTGATACCGAAGGACATACCGCGCCATCGATCCTGTTAATTTTCTGTAGTTGTTTTCTTTATATGTCACATTCATCACTCTCTTTCGATCACGAATCGCCAATGATAGACTATGCTGATCATTTTCTTACAGTCTGATTTGGATCATTGTTACAAAGGATTCAGACTTCTCTGTCTAAGTCTGGATTCCGAGTCTCGCAGATCTAGATCTACCCTTCGTGCCAGGCGTCCATTATAGTAACAAGTGCGCCGATAAAGGAATAAGCACTGCAATGATATGCTGAGTGACTATAACCATAACTTCACATACATGCCGCTCGTGTTTTCTCTTACAGCTTTGCTTTGAGGCTCCTGAGTCGCGCAATCTTCATGCTCTCATCTGCACCACATGTAAGATTAATAAGGGCTGGAAGATAGCTATTCCTACTCACAGTTGTTATCATACAACATGTCATGCGGCACCGGCACGACATGTGCTGAGATTGAGCGTGTGTCGACCATATCCGGCACTACATCCTTGAGAGTGGGTGCACCGATGAGGCGCATGTTCATCTCAAATTCGTCCTGCACGAACCAAATTATACACTTAAGTTGTAAAAGGTGATGATCTTACATGCAAGATTGACAAGGCATGCTCAACCCCCTCTTGGCCATAAGCGGAGAATGCATATAATAATGGACGTCCGATCCCCACTGTGCGTCGAGTTCGCCTTGATTGGTGGACTGTGGCACCTATATCAACGAAGAACACTCACCGGCTGTCGCACCCAAAGCTATCGCCTTCAAAACGTCCGTGGCTCGCCGCACTCCCCCATCAACGAAAACCTGAAAGTTTGGATTTGGCAGTGTCATGCCCAGTTCACTCTTCAACTTGTCCACAACCTGTATGAGTACCTCGATACCTGCGGGAGCGAAATCAAGCTGGCGTCCACCATGGTTCGATAGCACTACACCCTGGATACCAGCTCTGGCAGCGAGTATTGTGTCCTTCATCGTGGATTATTCAAATGAAATCAGAAACTCATTATATAATATGTACCTCCCACGTTTGTACTCCTTTAAGGATGAGAGGCACTATGCAATTGGTTAACAAGCATTCCTTCCCACATCACAATGAAAGAGTTACTCTTCGTGATGCTTTGGAACCATTTGAGATCTGACCAACAGAGGCCCGGGTCGATGAATGTCTAATTGAGGCTTGAGGGCCAAATCTAGCAGACCAAATACCTCGGATACATACGCTGATTGCCCTTGCTGCGCCCTGGTTTCGCATGACTTTCGTTCCCTCCTTCATCTGTTCATCTGGAGCTTCGTCTTCGAACTTCATGCGCATATCCTACCACCAAAGAGATATCAATGGACTGACCACTGTCCATGTGTTCACACATCCTGGCCACTCACTTTCTCTCTGCGACCAAGCTGTGGTGCATCCACAGTAATGAACAAACCTTTGATGCCACGTTTTTCTGCATGCTGCACAAACTCGCGTGTGCGGTTGCGGTCCTTATTGACATAAAGCTGCAGAAACTGTGGTTGCCCTGCAAGCGCTGCATCAACGATCTCATCAAACGAACAAGATGCCAATGTGGGAATCTGAGGGAGACTCAGTCCTGTATTGTAACTGCATGAAAGGAAATGCAACGGACCATCTGGATTATCCCATATTTACCAGCGGCGCGTGTCAAGTTGAGTTCCCCGTCAGGATGCCCAAGTTTCCCTAACGCGGTAGCGGTCTAAGGATGCGTTCATATCACAGAATTTCAGAGACAGTAAAATTGAGCTCACAATGTACACGGGCATGCTACTCTGATAGCCTAAAATAGTCGTTGAAAAGTCTACAGTGGTAACATCACGCAGGACACGTGGACGAAACCATATTCTGGGTTGGAGCAAGTGAGATTTTGCCATTTCAAGAAAGAAGGGCAACGGACCGATGGTATGCGGTATGATTTTCCCGCAGGGTGATTTCATCATCTGCAGCAGACGAGTAATACGCCCAGGCTTTCTCGGACATGACCAATTTTGCAATGGCCTAGGCTGGAGTGAGGAGTCTAATAATGTGATCAATGCGTCAAACGGGTACCTCAAAGTCGTGCAGATTCAATATTTCGCTAAGAGGCGGTCTCAGGTTTCTTCGTTCGAGACGTTCCTTGTCCTCAGCAGTGACTTCCTTGGCCACCTTCTTGACTGACCCTGCATCAACCTTCCCTAAACTGTCAACACGAAATAATGAGCTGTTGCGCGTAACAGCTACGTATACATACTGTTTCTCTTTCGGCAAGTTTTTGGTGATAGCATCAGGGGGATGAATAGGATCATATTCTTCGCTGTAATGCCAATCGAAATGATCCAAGGTGCACCGGAGCCCCTGACTTACGTAGCATCCTTTCCAGCATACTTTAGTATAATTTTACTTCCCCCTAGAAATTTGTGTTGATGTCACGTCCGATTTACAATACTACGACAACTCATACCAGGGTGATCTAAAAAATACTTTAATCTATGATCCCCCGGTGTACAAACCAAGACCTACCATCAAGGAACTCAGTAACATCATATACCTTGCCTATACGCCAATCAACACCATCAAATTGGGAAACCAAATTGCGGACTGGGCTAACCGTGAACAATTATCCAGCAGCTGTCTCTCGAGCTGTGCTGGGCAACTCTGTCTCCTGAAATCAGCTGTTCAGGCTCGTCGGACATTGTGGTATCTTTCCAAGTGGTAACGCGCTTTCTCGTCACCGCATGAACCCCGGAGAAAATAAGACTTTAAGACGGTGTGTCACTCAAAGTCTCTGTTCTCACATAGGTCACGGATAATCCGCAAGATCGGCCCGGCAACCTCGGCCCACATCGGACCTCCGTTGCACTACAATACTAGTACAGGAAAAAGAAAGGCAAGCCTAGATGTCCATCTCAACCTCAATGTCTGCAGTCCAAGCTCTGTCCTCAAATTCCCGAAGGAAAGCGTATCCTCTGACGCTTTCCCTGTCTGAAAGTATCACCCCTGGACGCAATACGCCCTGTGAAGATATTACAATGCAGAGTGTCTTTGCACGACTAATTGCCACATTCAAACGTCTCCTTACCAAAAGGAAAGGGAGGGCAGTGGCCAGACTTGCCCGATGCGTGTGGGAGAATAGACAAATGACGAAAGACGCCTCGGAGCCTTCCGCCAATTTTCAGCATTATGAAATATCGATAAAGGATAGGTCATACCTTGTAGGCGTTCGATGGTGTCTACCGTCACTGGAACGATGGTCTGGACACGCCCATCAACTCTCTGGAAAGTAATATTGAAATCAGTCGGTGTATTGCCTCAACTGAGATTAGATCAACTGACTTTTTTCAGCTGGTTTTCATCCCCTTCCTTTGTTTCAATTCCCATCTTAAGTATCAATTGCTGCAACTCTTCTTCTTCGTCCTGACCTATTTGTTCTTCTTTCTGTCCGTCCCTTTGACTCAAAGCCATATTAACTGCCGCTCTTTGGATCCTATGAGGGCATGCCACAAAAATCCCATCCCCTTCATCACAAGCTCTCTTTAATAGCTGGACTAGAATGGCAGCGACTTTAGCCTCTGTGCGCACATGACTCTCATATGCCATTTCTCCCCAAGTATCTCCTTGCACGTGCAAGCGTACCATGGCAAGCGAAATTGGATGTGGGTCTAAGGTTGTGCTAGCGTGCATAACATGGTGTCCGGGAGACACTGTCTTCAGGCTTTGTTGCTCAGTGGATTCTTGTTTGATTGGGGGTTCAAATAGTAACTGTTTCTTTCCAAGCATAGCACTTGAAAGTGAAAGCAAAATATTCCTTGCTTTCTCCCTCACCACATCGCCTGAGGCCTCGTTCTCTAGTTGTCCAAGTCGAGCAGCTAACAGTTTTGTCTGTGATTTCTGTGGTATAAATGTCCGTTTATATATCGTCTGGATGAAGTTACCCAGGTCAGGGTTTAGTCTACAAGAATGATCAGTATCGCTTCCGAATGGTGGAATGATCGAAATGCACCTGAAATTTTCTAATAGCTGAATAACGGATCCCGGATTCTTATCTTGGAGGGTCGTGGCTCCTGAACTATATATGCTGTCTTCCTCCTCGTCGCTCCCTATTAATGTATCTAGTACACTGCCGAATAAAGGTGGCTGTCCCTTTCCTAGTTCTGGGTATTTCCCAGAAAAAATTGGTGCGAGCTGTTCCCTGTCTCCAGCCACCACGACTTTACCCCCCCAAATTCCTGAAGATCGAGAGAGTGCACGGAGGACCAATGATGCAGCACATAAACCCAGTTGTCCCGCTTCATCGATAGCCACACAGTCCACTCCAGACCCGAGACGTTTTCCAAAGGTATAGAGTTGATAAACAGTGCCTGCATATATATACGTCCTGGAATTTGTTGGAAGTAAGTGTCGATATCCTTGAGAAACGTGCTCTACTTGTAGTTCGTCAAGCCACCCAAGTGAGAGGCAAGGCATGCTCTTGTAGTATTCGATAATTTCCCTCAATTTGGAGAGACAAGCATCAATGGCCGCATGTGTCATTGCAGTGATAAAGATGAGTTGGCGTTCCGGTAACAGCGTGCCATTGAGACTCTGTACCTCGATCATGCGAAGCAGAGAGAGCGCAATGGTATAACTTTTGCCACTCCCTGGAGGACCCCAGCTGCACCCGACTTCGATTAAGGCTGACGTTGGACTTCTGTGTAGTTAACCACTCACATGACTGTCAAACGGTCACTAAGGATTCGTCGAGCTGCCTCTCTCTGACTAGCTTTGAGCACCAGTGCCCAGGCGTTCTCGTTCCTATCACTACGCTCTGTATAACGTCTATGCAACGCTGCCTCAACATCGAGTGCAACCTTGATGTCCTTGATGTGGGACTCCCTCGGGAATCTGACAGCAGACCCTTGTCCACTGAACGATTTTGGTTTAGATATTAAGTCTACGAACAGCGGAAGATGCGTATCACTTGAGGGCGTGCTGGCGGAAGTTGCTTGCAGATCTAACTCGACCAGTGTATTCAAAATTTTGGTGGTATTGAAGTCCACCAGCCGAGGGCTTAGACGGTATATCTTTCCTGGTAATAGTGTCTTTTTGCCACCTCCAGACCAAATCCGCAACATCACTCTAGATGTCCCATTTGTGATATTGACATCTTCGATGAGAGCCACCCAAAGGTTGCCTTCCTTCACTTCAGTGGCTTGGCCAGCCTCCCATTTACTTCTTGTATAATAATTTGGAGGGAAATATAAATCGGAAACGCAGAGATCTCCGAAGAGGGCTTCCAGGGGTAGATGACTATGTCCGGTCGACTCGTTGAACTGATCATCGTCATCCTCTTCTTTGACCAATAGATAGTTGTATAATGCGCGATCGCGTTCTGAAGTAACCTCAATATTCCCAGAAAGAAGATCGAAATTATGGACTTGGTCGGAGCCGTTTCCATCACTTGAATCAGCAGCCTTGGATCGATATACAAGTAAAGGGGCATCCGGACAACCCTCCATCCTCATGTCCCAAAGCTCTTGTAGCTTAAGGAGCACTTCGAACTAAGATGGGACAAATGTTTGGCACCGTTGAACTGCACGTTGATGTACAAACTCACCTGTTGCATGTAGAAAAGTTTTCGCAAGACTCCTATATGACAGAGATCAACCCACTCCGCGCTCAATACTCTGGCACGGTTGACGAGTAAATTCGATCTCTCTGACAAACGATCCATCCTGTATCTGATCTCACTTACCACCTCCTGGCATGTGTTGTTTCTTGCTTCCATACCCGAAGCTAAATTTGCCTCTTCGCCTTCCCAGAATCTTCGAAATAACTCTTCCTCAGTAGGGCACTGGCTGGCACTGTGAGCACCCAAGAGATCCCCAGCTTCTCTGGCGTCCCACCATCCGGGGACGGGGAATGCCACGAGTCGCCGCAACTCCTTCTTCAGTACCACAATCCGCGGAAGCACTCCTACAGTCCTGGGCTCCGCTCTGACATATTTCCCATGATGATGGAGTCGGCAAATCTCCTCGGTGATTTTTTTACGCATTGTTTCGATGGTTTGATTACCGGTCGACTTCAAACCAAGTCGAGCCATCATAGATTCCAGTTCTTTTTTTGATCTTCCAATTTTCTCGACAAATGCACCATCTAAGATGTGTGGTTGGAATGTTGTTGCTAGAAGAGAAGCACCTTCGCATAAGGCACCAATACAAAGCCGGATATCCTCCCCATGCATTATCTCTGGGTCACTGACACCAGGGATCGGGGAGCTGGAGGGGGACAGGGCAGCATTGACAAGATACCTCTGTAAGGTTTCCCTTTCCTGCACAGACCACACATAAAATTGGGTACGTGGAAGATCATCTGTAGCTCTGCTCTTCGTTGCTCTGTCGGGGTAATCTTCCGCCAATTGGGTCTGGTTTCCACCCAGTATTCGTGCGTGCAGATCTAGGACGTTTCTTATGCACTTAGAGAGTGAAGGAATGAGCCTGTCAATACTTCCATGTATATGTGACCGGGATTTGTAGCCATATTTCCGTGCAATCACCGCAAAGGCGGGGCTGATATTTGTCGATACACAAAACTCACTGATAGTCGACACAGATGCCGATCGAGAGGGATCAACAATGAATGAGAAATAGATGGCAATATCCTCAGAATAAGGGAATGTGTAAATTCGGCGATTAATGAACTGGGAAACAAGACATGTATATAAAGCAGTTAAATTATGAATCAAGTATCATACCTGGGGCACATTCATCAATGCAGCTTCAATCACGGGACTGAATAGTTTCAGCCTTTCTCCTAGTTTCGACGGGGAACTTGCGGGGAGTTTGTCTCGCGGGCGGATAGCTAAGATTCTGTGCACTTTGTTGACCGTGGTCGGCCACTTGTCTGCCATGTAATTCATGGATCGCTTATCCTGTAGCATTCCGCGCAACTGAGAGAGCTCTGAGACCGAATTCTCGCCCACGACAGAGGTGTCATCCATAGTGTGGACAAGATCTTCTATGTCCGCGTCATGATGAAATTTGGGAGGCGAAGGGATCCCACGTGCCAGCTTCATAAACTCGCGAATCTCATCGGCTTCACTCAGACTCAGTTCTCCAACCTTTCCGAGGCCGTTTTCTTTCTCCACACGTACACGGCAACTGGATGAGAATGGACATGACCTACAAAGTGGATTGAAGTGCCAAGGAACTTCTGACTGAGGTGTGGAAAGGATAGCAGGTAGTCGTATGAAGATGAGATCAGTTAGGGGGGGGATCAAAGGTGCTATAGGAGTTGAGTGGAGTGTGGCGAGCAATGGAAATGGGACAGATGAGTCTACCGATGATAGTGAATCAGGGGGGAGCCAGGTCGCTATGGTGAGACCAGGAACGAAGGAAGGGGGAAGTATGAATGAAAGGCAAAGGTAGTAGAAGTAAGTTTGAACAAGGTGTGAGGGCTCGAATACCGGAAAAAACGCAGGCTCAGCATCAAACCTTGTAAGTTGAAAAAATAATGATATACACCTTGACGTCCTTGGACGCTTTGGCATCAATTATTCTCCAGATATACCTACCATTGTTCTCATGCCGGACCTCAAGCAGGTCTGGTTGAGCCAAACCAAAACGAGGTACCTGATTAATGTTATCCAAGGTGTGAATTCGAAGGTGAAAGCAACTTGTTAAATCATACATGTTCTGCTTTCACACCGTGCTTTGCGTATTCTTCCGCCAGTCTTTCGGATGGTGGCCAGAATTTTATGCCCGAGACAAAAAAATGTGGTCTTTCATCAATTTCAATGATTGAAGCAATCTTCAATCCAGATAAAGCGTCGTCAAAGATAGGGAGAAGTAAATTAAGCCGTTCTAAATGAGTTAAGAGTGTAGATTCCCAAGTATTGCCGGAAGCAAAGGCGGCCTGGGAGATCGCTGTGGGCGACTCAGGAATCTCAGATCTATGTGTCAGAGCGGCTTCTGTGCTAGTGGGCCCACGATGGTAAGATTGGTGAAGATATAAGTCACACTGAAGGTGAGCATGTACGGATAAAGTTGTTGCAGTTATGTGCGATGAAGGCATTTTATAGTTGCACAAGTCCCAGAGTGATTATATCGATTTAACAAGATGTAGTCAAATTCTCCCACGAACCGATGGCCAAACGCTTGGGCTCAGGTGTTCATGGCGACGGTCAAACGCTTTTTGCCTATCTATCGTTCTTACTCTCTCCATCTCGAGTTTCCTGGCATCTACGTAGAACCTTGTGTTTGGTAACCTTCATTAGGTTTAAGCCTTGAGGGTGAATTCTCTTTACAGATCTATGCTGAAGGTTTACTGATCGCGCTTCAGGCTCAGGACTGTCAACGGCTTGCACGTTTGGATGTCCTGCAGGGTCAACTAAGCTCTGTATTGGCGGCACGGTTCTACACATTCTCTTTATCTACACTCTTTGTTTCTTTCTCTCCAGGCGTTTCCGCTGGTGTGGTAAACATTCGACCTGCCTTTCTTCTTCCTCATCTTCTCGATTTCCGTAGTGTAAGGCTTCCATTGCTCTTAAGCTTCAATCTCACTAACTGTATTCTCGTCAACAATGACTTAGCTTGAACCATGTTTTTTGCACCCCACGCCCTCATTGTCTCGGTACAAGGATGGCTGTCTCGAGTCAAGTCCTGGGTTCAACCTGATCATGGCTTCGAAATTCGGAGCGACACCAGCCATATCGAAAAGATTTCACATAGTAGAATTCTCAAATCTACTTCGCCGTGTCCGCCTATTTCACTCGAACTACCCTCTCAGACGGTGACTTCTACCGGTTCTCCACATGATCAGACCAATAATATCTCTATTCTCATAGATAAGCCTTAACTGTTCCATTGACTCTGACTCCGACTCGGAGCTGGGAATTGAGATGGAATCCGAACTCTCAAGTACAGAGAGTTCCCGGTGTCCCACACCCCTGGAAGATTTTCCTTGTGTAGATGTTAGTATCAAGTCCCTCCATCTTGCTACGGAGTTGTCTCTTTGCAACACTATCACCGGAGCCAGCAACACCCCGACGCCTCTAAATGTCAACAGGGATGCTCTACTCGCCGAGTATTCCCACCAGGAGCTTGTCCTCCTAGAATTCATAACCCACACATCCAACGCGCAACCTAGCAACATCGATCAGGTTCTGCTCAAGTTTTCCCCCGGTTTCTCACATGCATGCCAATGTACCAGCTTGGACGAGGAAAGCGAAGACCTTTGTGAAGTGTGTCAGCTTTTGGATTCCTACATGGACTACAGTCTCAAAAGATTCCGAGGCAGGGATCTTGTAGTATAACTGTGTTTGATGGGGTTACTCTTGAATAGTTGGCTAGAATACGATGTTTTCCATCGTTCGGATGACCGTGAACTGGGTACTAAGGTTCAGATTTTAAGTTCACATGCCACGCGTCCTCTAATATGTTTATTATAAATAAGATGTACCTGTACTACATTGGCATTGATTATTAACTATTTCTAAGGACCCTGGGCCGGTTTATCAGGGCGGCGCCGTGACGGAGGAGTGCTTAGGCTACCAAGTGACTTGAATCGCCTCACCATCCGACTTCGCCTCGACTGTCCGGTTATGTCGTCAGGACCTGGATATAGATCGTCGTGCCCATCGTCTTCGTCGGCTCCTTTCTCATCTTCCTTCTTGTCGGACGGCTGGGCCGTCAAAAAATTGACAAGCACCGACCAGAGCATATTTCCACTAAGCTTGCTTTCTTCCTGTTCCATGCTCAAATCTGCAACGCGCGCAAGGTCGCGAGCCTCCAAGGTATCTCTCCGAGAGACGATGCTAGTCGGTGGAGGGTGCTCGCCGTCAAGTGCCCAAGTCCAGACCCAGGTGCGTCGCTCTGCATCTTCTTTGTTCCAGAGCGAGTTGACCCACTTGCTTGAAGTCCGCGCTCTCTTAGTGCGATGAGAAGTGACCTCCAGGATGTCATGCTCGTGAAAGAGGTGCTGCTGTAATTGACCCTAAGCAATGGTGATGACCGGTCAGTCTTCCTAATTCTAGAATAGAACGAGTGCATGATTCACCATAGTTTCAACTGTACGAATGGTTTCACATGCAGCCAGCTGCAAGTTTTTCATTCGTTTCGCTTCAATTTTCTTGGCAGTTTTGTCAAACTTCTTCCTCCATAGGTCCCGGCCCGTCAGGTAACGCTGCCCAATACCCTCATTAATTCTGCCAAGACGGTCGATTGGAAGGGTCAACGCCCGAATTTCAGATTCCGGTTCGAGGGGACGGAGAACACCGCGAATGGAGACACGTTCGCGGATCATAGTATCTTCAGATGGCCACTTCCGCATCATTACGAAAAAAGGTTGATGACTTATGAAGTTCGTGAAACACACCTTGGTATCCAAATAGGTTAAAGGATGACCTGCGGTGTCCTGACCTTCAAGTTGATTCTGATCCGGCTTAAACCTGCTACCTGCGACGTCGCCCGAGTCATCTTTGACAGCTGGTAGTTCAGGGGGAGAAGATCGCTGCTGCATATTGAAAGCAGGTATATCTGACATTGGTGATTGGGACTCTTCAAAAAAATTTTTTGCCTGAGTCTCGCTTTGGGGCGAGACAGTTGGACTTCGCATCGCTAGAATGTGCGAATATGGTTGCTTGCTGGACGGTGTAACATACTTGGTGAATGCGGCAATCTAAAATACCTATTAGCCAGGCCTTAAATTGACTATAAAAGTTACAGTACAGCTCGGTAGCAATATTTAGCCTTAAAAATACTGCGTGAGAATTTAATTGCCAAAATAAAAACAAATGAATGGTCTTACAGGAGTGGTAAACGAGAAGAGTGGTAAAACATGCGCAGTCTCTGGACATCCCTTGTTCGGAAAGTCGTTGTAGGAATGCAACAAACTCACCGTCATAAACTTGAAGGTGTACAGGGGTTGAAATGTATGGAATTGCAATGTTTTGCAGAGGAGGGTATAACATCTTAGAACGCTCAGTGACAGGAAACCGTTCTGGATGTGCCGCTTTATGTGCGCTGCGTATGCCCTATTGTTATCCCACAAGACCGTGCAAAGCAAAAGTGACACGAACAGATAGATGATCTCGTCCCTCAAAACCTCTTTGTCACTAGCAATCACTAGCAGAGGTGGCAATCCTCCAAGGTAGCCCAGAGCTGGGCTGACAAGGGGATGAACCAATAAATTATTAGGACAATAAAGTTGGATTTGGGAGTCAACGGTGAATGTCTTCTGGTCGACGAAGAGGTCAAAAGTATCTGATGGGTCCCAAGGAAGTGGAGGCACGCCCGCTATGGGTAAGAAATCAGTTGAAGAGTTCAGTACAGGCACAGTGTCAGCAATGTCCCCCAGCGCATTGGATACTTCTAATGGTGGATAATTGGCATCGCTCTTAGAGGGAATATGAAGAACATCGACATCAGGATGTCGTTTCGTTGGATCATCCATGAGATCATTGCATTCTATGTTCTTGCCGGCAACGACCGGTGAAATAGGCGGATTGCCTGACGATGAGAGGAAGGCTTCCATATGCACGGCTTTTTTCGCCACTGCCTTAAAGCGCTCTCGCAACCCCGCTCTTACTGTTGACGATATTTCGTCAGGGGGTGGAGGCCAAAGTACACTAGGTCTATGTAGACACAATCCATATGTGGGTATTATGTCCTATAGATCAGGGAAATTAGAGTAAATATAACGCGAAAAATAATTTAGACGCACGGTATCTGTATTTGCAAGTATAGAAGGAAAAGAATGTGTGAGATCGCCCCACGGGCTAATCAACACAGCGCCAGCCGGAAGTGGAATACCAGAGTCTCGCATCACCTGATGAAACGTGAGTTTAGTACATCTAATACTGAATACCACATACTTGGAGTGTTGCCAGACAGAGTCCACCACCTGCACTATCCCCACCAAATACGATTAGACTAGGTGGGATTGGGGCATGCATGGCATCTGGAGGTGGCTCGATAAGATAAAGATCTGTCATTTAAGACATTAACCAGGGTACGAAGGCTATTTATCCCATATCAGACACACGTACATGCAGCTAACATATCCTGTATGGCACATGGGAATGGATACTGAGGAGCAAGACGGTAATTGACAGCTGAAAAATGACTTGAGTGTGAATGAATTGGTGATAAGTATTTGAACACAAACCAAAGACGCGGCCTTTAATCTTACGTGCATATCGCTGCATGCAATATCTGTTACAGTAAGGCCCAATAGGTCAGGAATGGATGCAATTTTGGTTCGAGTATCTTTCACTGACCGTTCCTGGTCGATAGAACCAAAATAGTAACCACCTGTAGACAGATTCGATGTGTGACATGGAGGAGTAATCTAATGCTCACCTCCATGTGCATAAAGCATGCATCGTGTACCGTCCAGGCTTTCTTGCGATGCATCTTTTCTGTCACCATCGTTCGCAGCCTTGCTCGGATCCGATTCCTCCGTATGATCTACTATCTCGGATGTAGTATTTCTCCATTGTTTACTCATTTTCCGAAAAGGAGAAAATCGGACACTCGAAGAAGCGAGGGGTTCCTCGTTGTTTGTGGGGTGTTCATTATTTTTTCGGCGTTTTCGAGATGCACGCATCTCTGATTTCTGCCAGATCCATTGACAATCCACGCTTTGATGGCACATAAAGCCCGTATATTGAAGAAACCTAGGAGAACACGCACCCACGGATACCGCGCACCTGCCACCACTTTGTCCCTCCAACTACACGTTTGGTAAACTCTTCTCCACCAAGAGCTTTAATGAGGTAGCCTGCAGCTGCATCACAACTAAATAGCGGAACAAGGACTGTTTTCACGTAAATCCAAGGTGCAACAGGGATGCGCGCATTTGAGAATTGCTGCAGCTCTTCGACGGTATGCCTGCCAACTAGGATAAACCGAGAAGCTTGTGACAAATTTTCACATACTTTGAGGCTTGGTTCAAAAATGACTGCCGAGAATAGTCATGCAGTTACGTCAAAAGATATATCTAGTTCGAACCTTTATAATTTCGAAAGATTCCTGCCAAAGGAGATCCTGCTCCCTTAAACTAGTGTAGCCGGGGCCTCCGGACCCAGCGGTCTTGCTTGTCCCTGACCGTCGCTCTAGGTAATGTTTGAAGAATGTTTCTATCACAATAGGGCCAAGCTTGAGGCCCGCTTCAGCGGTGAGTGAGTTGGGCATGACCCCGTAAATTTGAGCTGTGCATGGTTTCTGTAGCGCTCATCCCGGCTTTCCTTCCCGGTGGCAGATTCTGTTCTGTCTTCGCGGTGAGCGCGGAGGCTGCGGTCGAACGTTGGGATTCTGCTGGTTAACTCATATCTCCTAGTTTGGCGACCTGTGTGTGTGCTAAAAGCAACATGGACTGAGTGGGACGCAATATGAGATTCAGACTTGAAAAGGGAGCGTGCAGCTAGTTGTAGTGCTCGTCTCACTCACAACCATCGCTAGTGGAGAATCTATAATAACCATATAATTGGTGACAGAGGACTATTAATATAAATGTTTCTCGTCCGTTGACTCAAGCTTGAGGACAGAGACTGGATAAAGAAATATGTAGACAACTCATGCTCTTTGTCGTCCATGGTGATGTCAATACCTTCTAGCAGTAGGCATACAATATCTGTCGCTTTCAAAGCCGAAATCCTACGGTATTTGCAAGGTTGCAACATCATCAATATTGACAGCAAAGGGCAAAATGGCATCGTCAACCAGATGGAGATCAGTCGCCCCCGCCCAAGTGTGAGAGAGACTTTTATTAAACCGCTTGAGATTCCCCAGTAGATGATACAAATGGCCATAACCGTACGTTGCAAATCCATAATTGATGGAGTGAACTTGACAATCGTTCTATGACCCAGAATCCACAGCAGACTCACTCTCTTCTCTTAGATCTGTCTCTCCCTGCAAGCATTGTGTGGTTCGTACTCCTTATAGAACTGATCAATATCACCAATAGAGAGTCCTTGTGCCTTTGAACTGGTATACTTTATTACGTGAAGATTGGGAACGCAGTGAAAGCAGTGAGAGAGGTTTGAGTAATGGGAATAGATCAACACCCATATCAGTGTCTGGAAGGCAGAAGAGAGGCCAAGATCCAAAGTTCGGAACACCTAGCCTCCTGCAGAACTCGTTTCCGCGGGCCAAGGAAGTCTGTCATGAAAGCGGGCTGGACAGGTGTGACGAAGGTGTAACAGTGTCGTTTTTATCTCCGACCACTTTTTTGGCTATTGCGCCTCCTCCGGGTTGACGCATTTCATATGGCGGTTTGAATTCTTCACCTTTCCCGCAGCATTCTCAAATCTGGTCTGGATCCTGTGTTTGTCTGGCGTACACCTTGTCAGAGGCGTGAGAGCCTCCAGCCTAGTGCGATTCTCCGACCCCGGAACGAAATGAACCACCTAATGCTCCTGCTTAGACGGAGCCCTGTACCCAAGGACTTTCGAGCTTCTCCATGTATTTATGACACACGACGCCCCTTTCTGGGAACGAGACTCACTAGTCTCAAATCTTCTCCTTACCTCATTGGTGCGAACGCCTTCGCAAACCGACAAACACGTTTCTTGACTTCTGGTCCCGAGACGCGAACTCCAAAACCTTTTTCGTCTCCGTCTCTGCAGAGTTCAACACCTCTCCATGAAAACCCGACTTCCCTTACTCACATAACACGTTTACTTCCATCTTTCCGAAACTCATCATCAGAATCACCAGCACCGAGCACATCTAATTTTCGGAAAATCATTGCTTTAACGAAACCAGAAAGAAAGCCTCTGACCATTGCCATTATATTGGTATGATCTGCCTCACCCTCTGCCTCATGCCCTCATGTATTCAGCATCAATAACACAGTTATTTGTCTCCTCAAGTGTCTCAATGTCAATTCCGTTCACAATTGGAAAGCTCATTGATTATTTCTCTTCCCCTAACCCCGTATGTCGATACTTGGTCTACCA
Organism: Chroogomphus rutilus; assembly: GCA_003314275.1. Classification (NCBI taxonomy): domain Eukaryota; kingdom Fungi; phylum Basidiomycota; class Agaricomycetes; order Boletales; family Gomphidiaceae; genus Chroogomphus; species Chroogomphus rutilus. The sequence goes on from QLPI01051730.1 coordinate 22,443, forward strand.
TTTGCCACTTGGACCCACAATCTTATTGCTTTCCGGACTTTCATTAGCAAATCATATTCGACCTATCACCTTCTCAAGCTGCCATTGGAATACTTGCCCTATTTACTATGGGGGCTCTTTCTAATGGCACACGCGCCATTCTCATGCGGATTTCCGGCCAGAGAATTGTCGCTCGCCTCCGAAATGACACATATGCAAGTGCCTTGAAGTGATTTGCGAACTATTTAACCAAAAAATTGCCCTTTCACTAAATCATGTTAAAGACAAGACATTGAATATGTGGAAAGGACTAAAGGCGAGGGTGACCTCCTCAGCCGCTTAGGAACCGATGCATCGATTGTCGGTGAGTCGTAAGTATCACACCATGCCGGTAGTTTATCTCAATTTTCATTTAATTGATAACAAAATGTTTGCTCTCCAGGGTCACTCAAAATCTTAGTGACGGTTTGCGGTGCGATCGTTCTGTTCATGTGGATGTCTTATTAATATTCACACCTGCTATCGTTTAACTTACAGATCTGTTGTCATGGCATCTGTGGGATGTAAGTACATGTACTCATGTCTACAGATACACAAATCATAAATTCGTTGACTGAATGAATTCCTCTTTAGTGGGGGCCATGTTTTGGATCGTGCGTTGAATTTCTTTTTCCAGAATCACTAGCGAAACAACTCACATACCATTTGGACGTGTTCTACCACTGTCGAAACCAGTCACCAACCCTTACGGCTTTGATGCTAGCTGTTGTTCCTCCAATATCCCTGGGTGCGGTACGTCTAGCAAGCAGTTTTATGATTACTTTGCAGCGAGCGATTGTCATGTTTGTATCTCAGGTGGTTTATGGGAGATATTTAAAGACGCTTAGCAATCGGACACAAGAAGCTATTGGTGATATGACAAAGGCAAGTGCTGATGCTGCCTCTAGTCGAACACATCTATCGACTGTCTCTCTCCTTCATGTTGGGTTATAAGATTGCCTCCGAGAGTCTCTCAGCCCTTCGTACCGTCCAAGCCTATAACGCTGCACAATTGGAGCAAAGGACATTTGCTGAGCGAGTTGGTTGAATGACATCTCATGTCCTCTGTCACCCTTTTCAGCTTTTCTTCTTCTTTTTAATAGGTCAGCGCAGTCTTAGCCTTAGCACGGAAGGAAGCTTTCGCAAGTGGCGTTTTTTACGGAAGTACCGGCTGGGCGGGAAACGTCACGATCCTAGTACTTCTAGGTTATGGTCTGTAAAATCATCATTCTGCGCTGGCTTTGGATTCAAATTTGGTTTTCACAGGCGGTACCCTTGTTTCGAGGGGACTGATATCCGTTGGCGATCTAACGAGCCTGTTGCTCTACACCGTTTACGTTGGCAGTGGTTTACAGCTATTGAGTTCTTTCTTTGTTCGTTCATTAGTAACTTCATTTCTTCCGAATTCAACTGACGAAACTCAGTCTTCAATAATGCGCGCTATAGGTGCAGGTACCCGTATTTTTGATCTCCTCTCTCGCGAACCTGCTATCCCCCCTACCACCGGTGTCGTTCTCCATCCTTCTCGTAAGGGACCAATCAAATTTGAGAATGTTTCTTTCGAATATCCATCCCGGCCAAGTGTCAGCATTTTAAAAGATTTCAATCTCGAGGTTAAAGTAGGCGAGAGCGTTGCGCTCGTGTGAGCCCATAGTTACAAGTTACATTTTTTATGTGCTAATCCACTCGTGTTGTAAGTGGTCGAAGCGGGAGCGGCAAGTCAAGCGTACATTCCCTCCTTCTTAGATATTATGATCCAGTACGTGGACGGGTGACGTTTGATGGACAAGGTTTGTTATGTGACAAAGTTACTCTGAGTCGTCATCACGCTGCATTACAGACATACGAGAGTTCACAACAACATCCTGGAGATCAATTGTTGGAGTCGTCCCCCAGGTGCGTTTCCTCGTATACGAAACACATCTGAGCAGTAGACCTGAAGCTTTGCTCCGAGGACCCTGTTCTTTTCTCTGGAACCATCGCTTCTAACATTGCGTACGGTTGTCCGGATACCCCCAGATCCGAGATCGAGCATGCCGCTCGTCAGGCCAATTGCGATTTCGTCTGGAGTATGCCTGATGGTTTCGACACCGAAAGTAAGTTAACCAACAAATACCTGTGTCGGTGCTTGGTTGAGCAAAATTGTATCTCCAGTCGGGAGACTAAGCTTAAGCGGAGGACAAAGACAAAGGTTGGCCATAGCCCGGGCATTACTCAAGAAACCGACCATCTTGGCTTTGGACGAGGCAACTAGTGCACTGGACGCTGCTTCTGAACAACGGGTTCGTACCTCTTCTGACTGATGGACACAGGAGGTGCTGACGCTTCACAGGTTAATGAAGCTGTAGATTCTATCCTTGAGGCTCGAGAAACGACTTGTCTGATTGTTGCTCATCGTCTTTCGACAATCGCTCGGGCTGAACGAATTGTTGTATTAGAAGGCAAGTCGCGACATATATTTCAATTCGAAATCTCATTTCGGCACAGATGGTCGCATCACCGAATCTGGGACCTACCGACAGCTGGTGCGTGTGAGTTGATCATATAACAACTAACTTTTACCTATATCGGAATAGGTTACTCGAGAAAACTCACGCTTTCATGCGCTCATGGCATCACAGCTTGAAGCAGCTGCCGGCGAGAGTGCCATCTGGGCAGCAGCTACGCAGGGACCCGAACAACAGAAGACCCAATTGGCAACAAATGAAAAAAATTGACCTACTCCAGATATCCCGTGTGACACTCCTGATTTAGACCACCATGCTCCGTTTGATTATGTATTTTTGCATTCATCTTGTCCAGAAACCCCGACTCTGCCAAATTACAGCTACTTTCCGTCCTTAAAGAGTAACTCCCTAATGATTGCAGTGTGACTCCTAGAGAACATGATCGTCTCCAAGAATATATGATCGTATAGTCGCGCCTTTTGTGTGCATAAGATAACCTTGTTGCCACGCATGGATTGCAAACCGTTGCCTCACGAGTGCCGCGAGGCAGTTGCCTCTATAGGCCAGACCTTTATCTCCTTCTACCTATCATCCTCAGCTTCTATCCCGTACTGCCATGTCTTCTCCACTCGCCACCCCTCGCACCAATGTAACATCCCCTACGACACAGGCTCCCCTGCCTGAGGTTGAAGCAGTGCAGGATATCCTCATGACCATGAAGGGTGCATTGAGTGCATTGGGAGTAAGTTGCAACTTGTCTCCTACATTAAGTCCATGTTGGTTCAATTCTTTATGAGATGACCTTTGACTCTTTGGGAGAGCAAACTTCAAAAGTGGCAGCTTTGGGTCCCGCTCTCGAGAGTGCGCAGCAGATCAATAAGTGAATTTAAATTTTCTGTCGTTACGAACAACCTTGTTGAACCAGAATACAGGCTTCGAAAGGACATCCAGCAGCAAGATCAGCGCCAGGAGCAGAAGATAGATGAAATCAAAGGTATGCGTGTTAATTTCGCAATGCCTTTCAGTAAAGAAACTCGGTTGTGCAGGACTGCTTAAGGAAGTTCTTCAGCACGAGATCGTAGACCACCTTCGTGGCAAAGGTACGAATGATGAGGTGCACATCGCTTCGTTTAAGGACTGATTCATGTCAGTGGCCGAGCACATCAGCGACCAAATTGACGAGCAGGTACGCGCCCAAGTCGAGGAACAACTGACGAACCATATCCCGGCAACGCTGCAGGAGCAAGTCGAGGACCATAAACGACAACTCGACGATGTCAAGCGCGCACTTCACAACTCGTGAGTGCTTTGGGTCTTGAACGCGCGACCACCATTTTAGGATGCTACCTCGCTTGCGTTTAGGGAAAGTCGAAGAGCTAATGCTCTTCTTCGATCCAATCACCTTGGAGACCCACTTCATACTTTGATCATGCCCAACGGACAAGTGTCTCCTTTGTTCCCGAATGACTTGACAGCGTTGTTCGGTCTCGATGGTACATGCTTCTAGAAGCAACTCCTGCAAGACATTAACACGTATTCCTAGGTCCCACCGCGAAGCAGCTGACCATAGATTACGGACTTCCAGATCTAGGGGATTCTCGCGAGAAGAACCTCAACCGGTGAGTTATATTTCTAGCCACGACCTGTCTCGTTGTAGCTGCTGATAAAAACATTAAGATTCATGCAGTTTTGCGGTGTCGCATACCAGATGGTTTGTAGTTATTTGATAGGGGTCGTACTGTTGACTCACCGCATGATTAAATAGGTCCCAACAGCTGCAGTGGCGCAACCTTGAGTCATGGGTTGAATTGGTCTCGAGTCCACCATTTGTGTTGAGAATGCAGCCCACCATGTTGTTGATGTCGTTGCTTCGGGTTGATACGTGTAATATATGCGATAGAGCACTGGATTATGTTTTCGTTGACATTTAGTTGGCCACCGGTATCCTTAAGTTCATTCCAGCCAAGCATGCTTTATATGCCCAATGAACACGTGCCCGAGCAGCTGTCGACTCGTAACTGCGACAGTGCCTGATCCTGAGCTCCCCCACGCCTCGAAAATCGGGCCCGTTTGTGGACTGCACCATTCTCTTTGCTGCTCTTCGGTTTGCGAGCCTTCTAGAACCTGCCCTTAACCCACCGAATCAGAAGCATGGAAGCTTTCCTCGCCTACTTAAGCGTTTGTCTTCTGCTTGGGTCCGCCATCAGATTTCTTTCGCGCCCAAGAGAAAAAACACCCATTTTGTCACCCAAAGTATTGCTACTTGACCTTCTGAACAACATGTGAGTGCCATCCACTTCGTCAATATTACCGCGCGCCTGATTTTATCTAGGTCGGATCCTGATTCGAGCAACGGAAGCTCCTCGTTTTCGCTGGCTTTGCAGAATAACCCACATCTCGCCGTCTTCCGATCCATGGGTAGATTGTTAAGACATGATCCCACTTCTGTCATCGCTCAATTGAGCATATGGCTATCGGATCCAAATTCACCACGGTTCTGGACACCTTTTGCACTCAGTATACGTGGATTCGCCTACGAGGTAATGGACGAGTGGGAGTTGGCAAGGATAGATTATGTGCGGGGCTTGCGCTTGTACGAGTCACTGGCAACGGAACTAGGGAAGGAGACCGTGAAACGTATGGACGGCAATGTCACCTTCATGCGCATTCGGATAAGAACACTTCCTCCGGGTAAGTTGGTTTCAAGGTCTTCCGATTAAAACTTTTGAACACTCAGCGTATCTCATTACAGAGAAACCTAAGCCACGCAGAGCTCCAGGTGAAGACACACCTCTTTACTGTACCGATACATCAGTTACTCACTTGACTTCCCAGAATACGTCGTAATCGATGAGGCATCATATCGCTGGGGATTTTTTTGAACATGTTCTGAATCTACCCCATCAACCCTTCCCAGCAGGGAAGAACTGACGGAATCGTTCGACAAGTGTGGGTTACTGGCAAGTGATCCCAGGGATCAAGTTGACCACTGTGAAGTTTGAACCATTTGACACCCGTCATGTATCCTCCCATGAATCAGCGAGCTGTAGATGCTGGAGACTCACCGTTATCTTATGCTTTGAAAATATACATATTTTTGCCGTCTTTCATAAGGACTGATGAATAGTAAAATTCGGTCGGCGACATCGGGGTTGCAAACAAATCATCAATAATAATAAAAACAGGCGAGAAAACAACTTTATATTATATAGAGCCATTATTCTCAAATGTTTTGTTGTCAAAAAATAAGATAGATTTTATGCAGGAGCAACGGACATGCTCAATCCTTCTGCATCAATTCGACGAAGCCGGTTTGATTCATCATCTCCAGGCAAGGATACCATTAAACGGATTTCCTCGCCATTATCGTTCCTCTCTTCAAGTCTGGCATCAATGACAGTTATGTTCTTCTCAACTTCAATTTCTTCTCCGCTCCTTCGGTCCTGGTTCTCCCTCCGCCGATCAAGGAGTTTGACAGTTGGCAATCGAACCGTACCACACGAAACGGGGATGAGATTAAACACAATGTGTTCCTCACTGCCAGCGAGTAATATAGGCAAGCTTCCACTTCTAAGCCCCGAGAGCACGAAGTGATCAGACGATTCGACCTGAAGATATACATCGGCCGTCCGCCAAGGATGTCGATTGCGAATCTTGAGAGTAGCAGTCATGGGAACATTCAGCTTTCCGGCTGCGGGCAATTCAAGCAAAGCATCAACGCTATCGCTTGGGATGTTCAAGTGTGGGAGAGGAATGGGTGTGACAGCCAAGGCTCCGCTTAATGATCCCACTCTGAAACGAGACACTCAGATCATACTATCGTCAGAAGTTGTTGTGATTACCTGGACCACGATATTTGATATTTTCCTGGGGATGGCAATGTTTCTGGTAGTTCTACCTCATCTTGGGCGAAGATCATGAAACGCGAAATGACGGAGTATACGTCTCCAAGATTGCAATCTGTGCCAAGAGTTAAAGGGTATCTATGCCATAAAGGGTGGTGCTTACGCAAAGGAAAAACGTCATCGTCTCCATCCAATGAACAACCTAAAAGTTTGATTCTTATATTCTCCATTGTCTGTTATTTCTCAGTGAAAACATCCTTGGGATCACAATTACGTCACCTACTGGCAGGAAACTGAAGGTTTCAATCACCACATCCCAAGGCCCTTGGTTGACGATCGTGCTTCTAATGACCGCCTCGGCTTGTGCGCTGAAAGTAGATGGATCATAAGATTTAAGATCTGTCAACCCTAGGGGAGGACCCCTCGGTGGTTGTATCGCTCTCCGGTAGGACGCCAGAGAATCTACCTGTAAAGCTGGCTTTGTTGGTATGACAAGAGTGTGCAATTTTTCACTGATGTCTATGGCAAGGCGAGGTGAGATTGGAGATATGGCTTCTGTTGGGGTTCTTGGCTCTGAAGGTTCGCACTGAACAGAGACATCAATTGTACGATCGCCTGCTGCACCAGTACTGTGCAGCAGCAGGGTCTTCTCGACGGTTGATCCCGGGGAAAGAGAACCGTATGAGACACTTTTAATTAAGGTTGTAGAGCGAGTAGTTCCGATGATTATATGATTGACTGTTACGGTGATGGGATGATCAATTTGTTTCAGGATAAATTAAGGATAGAAATCATTAAAACGTGCCTGTATCGTCTTCGGCAGGTTGTAACAAAACGTCGACCACGACGCTTAGGTCGTGATCATCAACGTTGGTAACTGAAATAGTAATCGGATACTCCTCGTCAAGGTATGCTGGTGCAGCGTGAGAAAATGAAACGTCAACCAGATGGGGCCGATGACGGACACTACAAACCAAATCAACTTTATGGTACTAAAGTACAATACGACCTACATCGTCTCAGAAGGATCGTTCCTCTGTATTGGCAAAAAGGTAGGAGGAGCCAGATGACTGAGCCATCGCGGTTTTGAAGGTGTGATATCTCTTGAGATACTAGGATCGAGTATCATTTCAATGGACCATTGACCCTCTACGACATTCAAGACCACTTTCGAGATCTGTGTACAGTGCATGCGTGATGAACTCACCAAAAAAAAAAAAAAAAAAAAAAGAAAGAAAGAAGAGCACTTACGCGCAAAATTGTTGGTGACTCAGACCCTAAAGTCCCTGTGAATACTATTGTCCCCCCGATAGGCCACCTTAGATCTGCAAACACTTCATGGGCAGCTTCCTGACTTTGAGTGGGAATAATTCCCAAATCAACCAATTGCAGTGGTTTCAGGTCTGCTGCTTCGAAGGGTGGTCGATGACGAACGATCACAGGTAATTGGTGGTTTGAAAATACAACACGAAGAGAGACAAAATGGAAGATAGTGAGTGAAACCGAGCTTGGAGCTTTAAGGTGTAATTGAAACGGAGCAGGCTGAGAAATGCTGTTCTCAGAGTGCCAGAATACCACGGAAGACTGGACTGGAACAAACATTTAGCTAACAAGTTGGGTAATAATAAACGTCGCATTTTACAGAGGGGATGCATATCTGAGAAGTCAATCGTAAACGGGGTTGTAGATGGTGATGTACTCTTAAATAACTTGATCAACCTGGAGCAGGAACTTGGGCAAAATTATGCTCACATGCAGCACGGCGGTTAGATCTTCTTCAATCTGACCAACCTCAAAATCATCCGGTGAACCTGATCATTGAAAAACTCAAATTCTGGTACTAGTATCAGCTAATTGTGCGTACCACAAGACATCATCTCGATCAACAATTTGACAGTACTTTCAATGTCACCCATCTGGCGTGCACATGCATACCACATGGACAAGACGGTCCTGAGCATAATACTCCAACGTTCCTTTCGATATGTTTTCGCGATGCGTTCGAAAAACCTGATGGCCATGTCGAATTTCCCGCTGTCGTGGTATGTTTGTGCAATACGACACGCAATATAAAATGTAAGTCGACTCTGTCCCTGGCCATGAGTGTGCTTCTTGAAAAGCTCATAAGCTTTGGTATAAAGCTGATCAGACATGTGAGTACCATTGGATATTATCGTTTGACAGAACAAAAGCCAGTACTTCAAGTATGATAACTCTATGGTCCACTTTCCTTTCGTTTACCAGTGTGGCTGGTGCATTAGCTGTGCCGACGGGAAATTCTTGATCTGCGGTATTAAACTGTTCGAGACGTCGCTGCGTACAGATGGCAGCAGCGTAGTAGTAAAATCCAGGATGTTGTAGAACGGAACTAGGGTTGACGCCAGCGGGACGCATCGGTTCAAGGGAAACGTTTTGCGCAGCTAGTTGGTTCATCGTATCAGGCGTTGGCGGCTTGATTAGAAAACTTGGGAGGACCTGGGGGATTGTTAGTGTGCTTGATGTGGCCATATCCAAAAGTTCAGCCAGTATTCTGTGCCTAAAAATTAACGATATCAACGTGTTGATCTGTAATGACTATAAAACGCGCGGACCATCGGGCAGTCCAGCTCCAAAACTCCCATGTCTCCTCGCCAATGCCCCACCCTCGACTGAAGTCCGCAAACCTCATCAAGTGAGCATTGAAATGGGCGACCGCGCGAGAGTGCTCGGCTCGGTACAAGTATAACTTGACTATCTAGTTGAAGATCACGATGAGCCTTCACGTAAGACACGACTTTACAATCATCCATCAGATCACCTTCACGCTGATGCAATCCGCTAGCACCTTGGCTTCGGCCCAGCGTTTAGTCCGTGGAGGGAGGATGGCAATGGAGCCGAACATCTCAACTAAAGTCTCCCACGAAGTCTGGAAATGTCTATGAACCAAAGATCAGAGGGTTGGGAAGATGCAAATGCTGTAAGACAAGCGCACTTTCGCGCTACCTCCACCTCTCCTCTAAACTCTGCGAAACACGCCAACTTGTATTCGTAGCGAACGATCCATCCCTGCGGGCGAAGAGGTTGCGAAGGTGCACGAGAGGAGAAAGCTATGGTAATTAAGGAAGTCAAATCAAAAGATAGAGAAACACGGTGTGACACTTGCCGGCTGAAGATGGTACACCGACATAACCGTACGTGGTTCCCTGACCCGAGCTCGTAGTCGCTGCATGTCTATTCCGTTTACGTCGCACCCGCTTCGAATGGTTAAGGTAGTATTCCAAGGCGGCATCATACAAAGCTGACTGTAAACTTAAGTTGTTTACAGATTTGCAAGACGGGACAGTGAAAAGTGAAATTGGAATGAGTTGGTTTCTACGGTGAGATGATGTGGACCACCTTTTGACAAATTCCTGTAGCTCGGCTGACCCCACTGGACTAAGCACGAAAAGAGCTGCACGTGAGTCGAGACCAGACTGTCGACGAATGTAGGTCAAACGAGTGTCCAGGTTCGGATCATCTGTGATGGAATAAAGTTCTAAACTGCTTCCGCTCACGAATAGAGAGATTTTCCATCAATGTGGGCAGCAACTAACCAAGCATTTTCCTGCTCGCCATCAGTACTACCGTCAGTTTAACTCCTCGCTCATTGCATCCTCTCTTCCGGATGGCAATCTCTGCAGACAGCTCAGAGTCATGCTTCCTTTCCTCGTCTCTACGCCTGTCCTCATCCTGCTCCCATTGGTGCGAAGAATTCAAATTAGTCTCCGAGACTTGGTAGCGAGAGTAAAGACTGCGACGAACTTTGTCATTGAAGACATGAGAATGCAAGGGTGAAATAGGTGCATTTGATGGTCGTACTGGGGACTCATATAGCCGCAGAAACAACACAAATACCGAGGGTAACAACTCGGTATGTTTTCGAACCCAGATTGGTGCGATGAGTCCATCTGGATACAGAGGTGATGTCTGGGTCAGCGGAGAGAGGGGGGAATGTGCATCTTGTCCGGTCGCTTTCTGTGGTGGAAAGCGTATATTCTGCAAGCAGCGTGCCTCAGCAGCGACTGGGTTCCCATCGCGTTCTTCACGAACCTTGTCCACTAATATCATTCTGAAACCCGGACCAGCACGATCCGTGTCTCCAACCCAAACAGTTCCCTTCTTAATACTCTTGTCCTGTAGGACCTCTCGTAGACGTTTTGCAAGTAGGACAAAAGGATCACCCTGCAGCCGCTTGCCCAGGATACGGTCATCTTCCGAGGTCTCCGTGTCAGACTGCGAGGTATCTGGTACAACGTCGAGCCCCGCAATGAACATAACGGGCCCTAGTTGGGTGAGGAACTCGGAAGGATACGAGTTCATGCTTCACTGCCAGCTATTTGAGGAACGTGAGCTTTGTGCGCCAATCACCTGGTAATTTGAATCGCTGATGTTTTTTTTTACATCTCGCCGAAATTTCTGGTTTTGAAAGTCGTGGCCTAGCAAAGTCCACCGCCTCTCACTATCAAGTTAAGCGACCCCTTTCAAGAACAATCAGTCCGGTATTTCTTTTCAACAACAACCAACACGCATTTCCTATTCACTATCATTTTCAAACCCTTTGTTCTTTCATAGTGCTAGCTGTTTGACTACGCCAAACACTTCAACTAGCAATTCGCTTCCACTTGTGTTTCAGTCGTAATCACTGAAGTTTGATCTTACCCCCAGACATAAACTGCAACTTTCAGTATGGAATATACCAAATAGATCAGTGGAAATAGCAAGTTGAGCGGTTGTTTTCCATGTCTAATAATTAGGTCTGGACCAACATGGGTTTCGCATTCAGAGTTCACTTTCAAATATCTCCATAACGTACAATCGTGTGGACGGTTGAAGGCGTGCCGCATGGCCAGCCTTTGATAGTTCAATACTGTTCATCGTGAGCCTGCTATCAACAACTCGGACTCTGTCGGCCTGCTCAAAGTCGTTTGGGTGCTGGGATAGACGCCATTCTTGATTAGACTTCGAAAATCGGCCACGTTCTCATCCCCCCTGTCCTAAAGGTCAGGATTATACGTCAAGACCTCCCAATTCGACATACCGAATCATCCCTAGGTCTTTTTGACGTTGACTGAGTTCTTGAAGATACGGTATTAATCTTGCCTCATACAAAGGGGCAAGCTTATACTGGAACAAGCATTTATTATGGTAACCAGGAAACCAATATAATGGCTCACATCCATAAGCGCCCGATCCGAATCCGCATGAATCTGAGCGAGGAGGGAAGGTACGAGAGGACTGTCTGCTAAGTCTTCCAATCTCTTCAGAACGGGTCGCCTGTCAATTTCAGATCAACTTGATATTCAACTTGCGTTGTGATCACCTACACCCCAAAAATGATACCTTGGCTTCGCGGGAGTTTGCGAAAAGTCTGGTGATCAACACGAAAGAAAAGGTCTTTAGGGTGCAACAATTCCGAAACAGGCACTCCTTCGTCCTGGGAGGCGATCTGGTCTGTCACGCGGTCCATTCAAATTTTGGTGGAAAAGAAAGAAGAGAAGAGTCTGATGCTGACGTCTGAAAAGATTCCTGTCATCTACAATCTCCCAACTAGTCCGCTCAAATGGTTCATTCGGTTTGAAGCGTTTCAAAGTACGCTCGACGCTGAGCAGAAGCTTCTCATTGAAATAAGGGACAGGCTCATGCGCCTCACCCAAAGACATGTTGATCTTTTCTGAAAGTAGATAAAAGCCTTCCAGAGAATGGTTAGTGAGTTGTCTAATTTATGAAAAATTATAGACCTGGGAAAGCAACCAGGCCCCCCACAAAGTAGACATGTCCGTCATCGCGCTCTCGGGCCATAAGGAAGTCGTCTTGTACGAGTCTGGTAGTGAAGATTAAAATTACGGGTCGAAAAATATAGGGAAGACTGCAACTCACTTGGATATTGCTAGCAATGCTTCGACTCCACGCTTGCCTTTCAGATTCGTCACTTTTTCGTTAGTGCCTTTGTTCCAGATCCCTCCTCCTGGTGAGCCTAGTCCTTCAAACAAGGTCGGATATCTCTTGGGAAGCCAATCGACAATTATTTCCAACAGCTCGTTACAAGCATCATCATTTTCAGGCAAAGAGTCGACCACGTTTTTACCTTGATAGATCAATGAATAAACGGATAGTCAAGAACCAACTTGGCAACCTTGTTCGGATATAACCTTGGCCTTTTCTTCAAGATACCATTTGAAATCCTTGTCGATCTCGATCCAGTCATTGATATGCATGGGTTGATGTGCCATTGTCTGTGTTCAGCTTCAAAATAGCACTATCTGATAGAAAGTTCTTGCACGGACTTGGAAATAAGGACACCGAAGTGGTTTATTCACATAGACATGATTCCGTGTAGTGGCATTTGCTAGATCAAAGTCCAACAGTGGATCAGGGTCTGGGAGCCGTCCGTGATATACCTTCTCGTCTTGTTGAAATCTCGAGGCCCCTTTGCGAAATGATGATAAGGTACCATACCTCCGCAGGGACCTCCGCATGGACCTCCGCAGAAGCAAGGGTATCAAAACCAAAAGTGTCATCCAGAAGAAGTGTTCGAGTTTGAGAGGCATTATTAGGAGTAATATTGTCCTGAGTCGAGAAGAGCTTCCTTAACTGTCAAGCAGATACCGGTATTCTGGCCGGAATCCGTGGTTCTCGGGACTTAGGCAGTACTTAAGTTCGGTAAGAATATTTGAGTACATAAACCCCGATGACCATGACCTTCGCTCGCTGATAGCCCTATCGCTGATGGGAGCGTCACAGTCCAAGGTCCTGGCGGCTTCCGACACAGAGTCCACGCATCACGATGGCCCAGACAGAGTTAGCAGATAAAGACCTTTCTCTTGAACCACTCACGATGCAGATTGTTGTGCGAAGAGATCTGCTAGATGTGTGTCTCTCAATCAGTTGCTAGACTGAACTGATTGCTTGAAGCTCAGGCCGAAGGCTGGGGAATTGGTCCACTGATGGCGCAGACGGCCCATGCAGCCATAGCGGCAGGTGTTATCCTTATTCTCATTCACAGTATAATGACTTTGCCCTATTTTTAGGTGTTACATGAATTTAGAGATCGGGAAGAAACCCAAGCATACGTCGCAGATCTCAAAGCTATGCGAAAGGTACGTGGGGTGTACTCTGCCACATTAATGGATAAGGAGTCCACTCTCGTTACCTTCATATTCAGGTGGTTCTCCAGGTAGTACAAACCATTCGTCGCCTTCAACATCATCGGTATTTCACTGACCTCGAACTCGCTAAGATACCAAATGATACCACCCTAAATAAATTAGCAACGTTGCTTTCTACAGTGCAACCACCAATCCCTTACTACTTGTGGGTTGAACAACCCGAAAATGTTCCGACATGCTTGGCATTAGCACCCAACCGCAAAGAAAAGCCAGTAAAAAAGGTTCTGGACAAAGCTGGTTGTCGATTGTGGAAAGCTTGAACTGTTTACTTTGTTTGGAATCAGCCCATCACACCTTCGCAGTTCCTTGTAGATGTTGCACTTGCAATGCATCCGTGCGGAACTGACATACTCTCTAGATACTATATCCTCAACCCGAATCTGCTTTTTCAGAGTCCTCCCTTTGTAATCTCCTACTCAACAACAGCTGAAACAGTGAATACTTTCAGTAACTTATCCTACCTACATCGAGGCCTTCTCGAGCAACTACTATCCTGATTGCGCGATCAAGTCATCATTAAGAAACCGACCAACTAAGAGTGAAGAATGAGTCGTGTCATGTTGCCGCTGTTACAAATTAAAGGATAATATGCAAGTAAGGTTTGGGTAATCACAACCTCTTGAAATGGAAGGATGTAGAATTTGAGCTATCGCCGGTGCTTCATCTGTCCATTTTTATGCACGTCTGTCAGTGGATTGATGAGTTGTTTTTGCGGTACCTTTCTCTCTGGAAATTGCAGATATTCGTGCATGCGTTCATGAGATGGAGAGCCTCTGAACTCTGGCTCCTGAGCATGCAAGTAATATTTCTCACGAGATTTTATTAAGTGAAAGGAGTTTGAATCAGATCACAACGGACAATCCAATGAAAGTGCACGAAAGAATGAAAGTCCTCTCCACCTAACCCTTTTGTACGGTATGATCATTTGGTGCAGATGAGAAGCAGAAAGGCTTGACACTATTGGGAATAAATATGACTTCGGTCTGTATTCAGCATGTGGTCAGGTTCAGTGGGCAGTGCCTATATTACCCTGTGAGTGTAAGTTTATATCCAAAAACCGAGAGTACTCACGGGATGATGGTCTCTTGTGCTCCGGGATCAGTGGTGAGGCTGGGGAAGGGAGATGCACATGCTTGTTCAATATCTGCGAAGGTCTTTGTGGCAGGGAAGCTGTATTGCTGTGAGAGTTTTACCGTGATAAAAGGTTAAGTCACATACGTCGCCGGCTTTCCGGAAGCGGGAATGGGGACAGGAACGACTGCGGAGCAGTCGGTCAAGGTATTAGGGTCTTGGCCGATCACCGCGAGCTTGGCCATGGCGGCCTGGAAGGCGCTGGACATCTTTGCTTGCTCGTTGACAAATCCTTGCCACGTACAAGCAGTACGGGGATCGCGAGCGATGAGGAAATCAGACTGGAGACGCATTTCGCCGACATTGACCCCTGAGCCCAATGGAAGGGGGGATAAGACCTCGCCTGCAAAGTATACTGAGATCCAGTAAATTCACTTTTTACAAATAGGCGAACTGACCCGTGTTGTTAGGAGTTCCAGGGAATCCAACACCCTTAAGGAGAACCTCAAGGAAAACCTGTGTGTCGAAGGTGAAGGGTGTCGAGTCGAAGGGGACAGCTTCGATGGTGGGGTCAATGTGATCCGACCTGGCAATAGAGTGGGACGCCAGCAAGGCGACAACTTCGTCAGGCGAGAAATTTCCCCCGTCTAGCATGCGAGCGAAAATCTTATCGACCGCGTCCTGGGGTTCTGGGATCAAGCCATCTGGGGCAGGGGCAGTCGCATTGGGACGACCAAGCAAGAATTGCAGCTTAGGAGCGCCAGGACAATTACCGATGCCGACTGCTGCGGCAAATTGGATGAGATCTCCCGCAGAAATTTGAGGGTGGGAAGCGAGGAAAGGAGATAGTAGAGAAACACTATCAGAAATACCAAGATTTGCATGGAAATTGGGTTCCACGTTGGGGAAAATCAGCATAGAGCCGTCGGCGCCTCCGCCAGCGGGAAGTCCTTGAGCCTTAAGAGACCGAGAGAAAGCGACAGCGTCGTCTACGAATGTAAGGGTTAGCACTGAAATTGTCGATGGTCATGGTACAACCAAAAACTCACGGAAGGAAAGGCGAACGATCTCGTGGGTGTCCTCACCACACTCTTTCGCAAACCTGTTCAATGTGAGCAGAGAGGAGTTAATGAAGTTATGACTGACAAATTCGCTTGGAGATCATCACGAAGGGCGAACAAAGGGCAACATGCCGCATTGGGGGCCACGTTACCATCGGGACAGTCAACATTCTGCCCGGTTTGCTGCTGAGGTACAGCATAGGCAAACACAATTAAGGAGAGTATAGAGAAAAGTGATTTGAAGGTCATTGTACTTTCTGTAGCTGGAGGTGGTAAAAGAGGGGACGACACGATGCTGGGAAGTCAGTAGCTGGACTATACAGAAGTTGATATAGGTCGTCTGGCAGGTAAAATATTTGGGAGACAGATTGAGGGCAAATCGATTGGCACAAGTGGCTCACACTGCCACTTGCAGTATTGTTTAGGAAAAAAGTGGAAGAGTATCCAATCGCGGCGGGGAGAAACACAATCATGATTGGTGTTTGGTATTTGACGGTGCAAATGGAGGCTCAGAAGCCGTGGTGAATTTGATGAGGATTAATAACACACTCATTTCTGAACCCTGAATTCGGAAACACAGAAATTGCATGAGGATGAGTCCAATCGTAGAGGATGGAAATAGAATAGCTGTGGTTTGAGATGCAGACACAGTTCCGTGTAAGGACTGTGCCTTCAATTGTGAGCTGTTTGGATTGGCCGACCAAGAACATAGCAACAGCAACGACATGATTTATTGGAGCGGCTGCATGAGCATGCAGGTTTGCTGTGTCTTTAGCGCAAGCCTCAAGTTAGATAAGCACTGATGAAGGAAAACAGCATATCGAATACTCCGACCGTCGTGCACACGACTCGCCATGTTACGCAAAGGTTTCGTGAAGCTCTTCGTGATTGGATTTTTCCTCATCTGTTGCTGTACACTTCTCGTTCCAATCTGGAAGGGACGTCAGATAATTGTTGTTCACCCTCAAAACCCTATCCTTCCAGACCTGCACAGTCTTATCCAAGAAGCATTGCACATTACCAACACGAGGACTGGTTTAGGCATCTTTCTTAGGCGTCGCGATGAAACACATGCAGAGCTACAGATGTTTCTAGGGTGTTTGGCCCAGCCCGCTACGGTTGACATGGGAGCAAGTGATGTGGTGTCGGCCTACTCGGCCTTGGGCATCTCTACAGCCTGCGATCAAACTATCCCCTCCTTCTTGACATATTCCTGGAACACCTCTGTGCTATGCCGACATCTTATCGGAATGAGGTTACTCATTGTCGGTTCGCACATGACATACAGATTGCACAATAAACTGCTGGATATCTTACCTTCAAGTTCGCAAGGCTCGCCATTCCGTTGTCACGGTCCCGCATTATGCACCTGGCACGAAATATGCGCCTCTTCATCACAAGCTCCATCCTTCTCCTCAGAGCGTCACAGAATCCCACCCCATGACCTTTCGAACTCGGCTATTCTGCGCTTCGCAATGTCCTCGACCCTCTTACCCAACGTGTTCGACGAGGCGAATGATCAATCGTACGTAAGCCCATTGACAAGCGTCCGAGAACACAACTCGCAGCATTGGCTTGAGAACGCACAACGCTCTGATCTGATTCTTCTTGCCAAAAGTCCCGTGCCTGCGCCCGCTTGGTCATACGTGTCGTCAAATTCATCACGTACGCACAGGTTTAACGTGAAACTTCCGAAACCCGGAAGTGCGGAGTGGAACAGGATGGAACCATTTGTTAGTTTACTTGCACCTCGGGGTCTACTACGTGAATCTTATCTAGTCCAAGCTGCCTGGAGAGCAACGGTGGTGAAATGGCTGCCCGAGTTGGTCGAGACTCTAATCTGTCTAGAGAGAGAGAAAGTAGCAACAAAAGGGAGGGTGCTCGTTTGGCTTGGGTCGAGTCTTGTCACTGGCTGTGCTAACAGGCTGGAGAAATACGACTACCAGACCGACATCCAATGGCTTCAGGAATGCGTGGGATGCGAGGATAGGTGCATGTTCCAAAACGCTCAAGGTGCGCTGCAGATCATCAATGTTACGATTGACTTCCTACTCAGTCATCACATTCAGTTTACGTTCAGCATCTGCTCTTGCATGAGATACTTCCTCGCCTGGGAGTACTATACATTCCGATAGCGTACCCCTCGCAAGTGCGACTAAATGCTCCTTCATCACTATCTACAATGCTCTCCAAGAACAGAAGGCAATTCAAAATTTCCATGTTTGAAAATGCGACGGTGACCCACCATGAGGTGGAGGACACTGTTCTGCGTGGTCTTGTCACTATTTTACAATGGAAGAAGAACAGGGAAGGCCTGTGAAAGTCTGTAATTAAATTATACCCGTTGTTATTGTGTCTCACCTGACTTTGCTCAGCATCGCGACGTCATGAGGGCAACAGGGGACGCGTGACGTCAGTCTGGACAATTAGATATATAAGTCGGATTCCACACTTAAGACACTCAAAAGTATTCCTGAGCTACCCAACAAACTCAACTATGTGTACATGCGACAAGAACAACTGCCAGTTAGTCCATGCCATTTGCATCGCTCTGCATTCCCGTACTAATAAGCCGCTAAGGTGCGCCACCTCAGGGGCGACATGCAACTGTGCGAAGGGCAGCTGCACATGCAAAGGATGCATCAATACTCCACACAGCAAATCCGTGAGTGTTGTCCGTCCATATCTACTCAGATGGGTTCATATAAGGCTTTACAGTGTGCCTGCAAAGGAACTGGGTCTGGATGCGAATGTCAGAACGGCTGTAACTGTACTTGAGGCAGTCATGTGCCCGAACTTGTATGATTAGAGACAGGTTGGTGTCGTACCTATAAATAATTCTCGATTTGTTCCAGTATGCCACATGATTCGGTGGAAAACTGAGTCGCCGTTAGTCTTTGCAACACCGGGCTATTTTCCGTGTGGCAAGAATCCCTCGGAGTGAGCCAGAATGTCGGCCCAATTCAAGTAATTCTAAAAAAATCAAATGTATGCAGCTTCCTGCGGCGATGCTTGCAATGAGGTTGGGTGACATTGCCGTCTGCCCAGCACCATGAGCATCCCCTCACTTGTCCCACCATGTCTTTTCCTCTGTTTTATCCTTCTTCTGCTTGTCTCCCTAAGCATGCCAATCATCAAGGCCTTATACTTAGTGGTAATCCAAGCAAACGTAACACCTCAACATGCAACATCTATAGCGACAGAAATACGCTTTGGACTATGGGGCTTCTGCGCGAATAGGTGAGCATAGTGTATGCAATCTGCCGTCTGGGTCCCGCTGAGCTTGACAGGGACGTACAGCGTGCTAGACCAACCCACATTTTTTACCAATGACGGAGAGTGCACTCCAGCGCGCTTGGGCTACCAGGTAGACCCTGCGATCCTGGCTCTCACAGGCCATCCTGTTCTTGCACAAGACATCGAGAAAGCACTCACGGTTGTGTTTGTTCTACACCCAATTGCAGCAGGTTTAGTCCTGCTCGCATCCATCTGTGCCATTCCGGGATTACGTTCACACTTTTGTGCCATACTCTCCCTTCTCATTCAAGTTGTCGCGGGATTCCTCACAACGACCGTTCTCGCTATAGATTTTACACTCATTGGCGAGTTAATGAGCCGCAGTGCCGCAATGACTGGTGGTAGCTTTGATGTGGATTTTGGGAACTGTCCATGGATAGTGCTTGGTGCAACCCTGATACTCTGGGTCTGCGTTGCAATTTCGAGTGCTGTTGTATGTAATTGCTGTGGGTATGGACGAACACGTGGAGGTCACTGGGCCTGGTGAGCTTTCCTTGGGTCAAAAAAATGTTTTGATTGACGGACGCGCATGTAGGAGGGAAGGACATCCACAGACAGAAGCGAAACCCAACGCATTAGACGGAGCCTAATAGCTGATCATAACTCTGTTCTTACTTCATCGTCATTGATACCATACTGGGTCTCTTGACTCATTTCGGATAGTTTCTACACCATACTTTAATACATACGTCATTTTGTGACCTAAGGCGGGGATATTCATCTACTCTTGTTTCCAATATGAGTAGGATGATGCGTACGTAGCAGTGAGGCCGTGAAATGTCCTTTATACCCCACATCCTGGTTCAGGTTTCACACTTTACGATCAGAAAGTCCGAGGCTCCGGGTATATATGGTTTGTGGTAGTGAGGTATCGATACTTGTCGTCGAAGTAGCTTGCATACAAGACAGCCTGTTCTGACAATTGGGCCAGGCAAGATTCACATGACCTGACCTCAAGCATCTTGCAGCTCAAAGATGGCCAGGGAATAAGATCAGATAAGAATTTTGGAGGCCCAGTGGCCCTGTTAGGGAAGAGGTCTGGGCGAACTTTAGAGCTATGCGATGAACCGTTCAGAAATCCCGGAAACTGGTAATTTGGATGAGAATTATGGAAGCTCGTTGGGTCCTGTTACGGTGGGTGAACGGCAGCGATCGATCGATGCAGAGCAGCCAGATGAAAGTAAGAAAATTGCTGACAATAATTGCAGATTATCGGGTTGGCACATGTGGGCCACGGGATCAATCAGGGAAGAATTGCAGAGTTGAAATACTGGTCGTGATATGGCGCGAATCAGTGCTTGTATACGCATGAACTTGTGGTAGATAAATCGCTGGCGTTCTATGCTGCGTGGGAAGACTGGTGCATCACAAAGGCGTGGTTGCGTTCAATTAGAACGTCGCCGACGCCTTTGCGAACCTGCACTACTTGGCTGAAACGCTCCGAGACGGTTACGGGGAGCAAGCTCGGGGTTGAGATGGGATCTTGATGGCCCGTGCGCGTGCTAGTCGAATTTGGATCAACGGAGGCATTGTTTGTAGTTAGCGCGGTACTAGTCTAGTGGATGCCCCCTGTCCTCTTCTTCAACCTTCCCGTCCTTTGTTGTCCCCTACCCTTTTCATTTCAACTTTGGACGAGTCGTTGATTCTGCAAGAGTCATCTACTCTTATACCTGCCCACGACGCAGTCTTGTTTCGCGTTTGTGCGTGTCCGTTCTTCGCTCACCACATTCCCCCACGCTCTTTTGCTTAAGCTCTCCTACTCCCCTCTACTCCCATATCAACCCTGGTTTTGTCTTTCTGACTTGACCTTTTTTTTCTCTTTTTATTCCGCTTTTTCGCTTCTTTTCGCCGTCGCCGCACTTCTTCATCCATACCACTCCGCTCTCTACAATTCTCTCTTTGCCCTTTCTCTAATCCTGTCTCCCACGCGATGGACGACTCGCAGCAAGTCCTTACTGTCCAATACCCGGGTTACGCCTTCGAACTCGACATGATGAAGGTACTCTCGCTGCTTCGCTGTCACTTTGTTCTTCGTTCATATCATTCCCAGCGTTCCATGGATCAAGCCTCAGGTCCAGAATCTGTGAAGAAACCTCGCTGGTCAACTGACGGCAATAGTGCTGCAGCCGCCCTCTCTAGTGCTGCAGCCTCGGCTGCCGCTCGCAACAACGCTTCGTTCGAAAACTATGGTTACGGCAACAACTCTTTCAACCACCAAAACATACTCGCACAGCAGGCTCAAGCGCAAGCTCAGCAGCTATACGCGACGCCCCTCAACTCTAATGGCACCAGCAACGGCCAAGGCACGGCCTCGCAAGTAAGCCCGAACACCGCCGCCGCCTTCGCTCAACAGCAAGCCCAAAATAACAACCCACCCCCGTCTCCGTTTATTGGAAATGCTAGCAGTCCGGCATACGGTATGAGTAACTTTGGTTATGGTATGATGGGTGTTCCTGGCATGAGTATGTTGAGTGGATTCCCGTACAGCCCTCAAGTCGGCTCATTCCAACCGGTGCGTTTACATAACCTTCATGTTGAGCGACTCTCAATGTCTCGTGTATGCAGCAACAAGCTCGTCCTTCTCTAAATATTTCGGCTGCCCAAGCTGCTTACTCTCCTGCTGCTGCTGCAGCTGCTGCCGCAGCAGCCAATAATCAAACCGGACGTACTGTCTACGTCGGCAATCTCCCTGCTGATGCCTCCGTCGACGAGCTCCTCAATCTTGTTCGTTTTGGCCCCCTAGAATCTGTTCGGGTGCTTCCTGAAAAGTCGTGTGTGTTCATCTCATTTCTCGACGGTTCAACTGCCGCCGCCTTCCACGCCGATGCCACCGTTAAGAAGCTTTCTCTTCACGGCCAAGAGCTCAAGATCGGGTGGGGGAAGGCCAGCCCTGTTCCTAGTCAGGTCATGCTCAGTATCACTCAGAGCAACGCTTCTCGAAACGTTTACCTTGGTGGTCTCGACGATGGGATGACGGAAGAACAATTGAGGGACGACCTGTCACGGTTTGGCTTGATCGATCAAGTCAAGATAGTTAGGGATAAAAACATTGGTTTTGTCCACTTTTTAAGCATATCAGTTGCGACCAAAGTTCGTGGGGAGACTTCATTCGCAATATAGTGCTTATCTTCTGAATAGGTTGTTGCCACACTCCCCACAGAACCAGCGTGGGCTGGCAAGCGTGTAAATTATGGAAAAGATCGCTGTGCGTATGTTCCCAAGTCGCAGCAGGCAGCGGCGGCGGCTGCCCAGGTTGCAGCGGCGCAATCACTCGTTGCACAATCTGCAGCAGCTTCATTACAAAGTTTCCCACATTCACCTTTCTCCCCGTACCCGGAAATGCCAACTACTCCTGCGGGCGCCGCCATGCTAGCAAGCATGGCAGCCGCCGGAGGCACCACCCTCAATAGAACCGTATATCTCGGAAACATCCACCCCGAAACAACGACCGAGGATCTTTGTAACACTATCAGAGGCGGCGTGCTCCAGAGCATCAGATTTATGCCTGACAAGCACATTGCTGTAAGTGAAATCATGTGGTACTTTGATTTATTCTCACTGGCAACCCAGTTTGTTACATTTGTGGATCCTACTGCCGCTTTCACTTTCTTCCAAGTAGCTACGTTCCAAGGTTTGTCCTTGAATAATCGTCGCCTCAAGATTGGATGGGGAAAGAATTCTGGTCCTCTCTCGCCCTCACTTGCGCTTGCTGTGCACTCCGGAGCTACACGGAACGTCTATATCGGCAACGTTGAGGACTTTGATACTTTCAGTGACGAGAAACTAAGGCGCGATTTCGGAGAGTATGGGGATATTGAGCTTATTAACTTTTTAAAGGAAAAGTGAGTGATAGTGCGTACCGTGACTACTTTTCTAGACTAAATGGCTGTCCTTACCATCTAGAAATTGCGCTTTCGTTAACTTCACAAACATTTCAAATGCGATTAAAGCGATTGACGGTGTTAAGAACAAGCCAGACTATACCAGCCTGCGTATTGCGCATGGTAAAGATCGTTGCGCTAACCCACCGCGGTCTGGCCCCCAGGGTGGAACGGGTGGCATGCGCCGCTCGTCAGGAAATAGCAACAGTGTGCCCCCTGGAGAAGAAGACGAGAAGGTTGACTCTGCTCTGCTCAGTGCCGAAGACGGAGACGCACTCGCAGACCATATCATCTTGGACGCTCAGGGCATGAACGTTGACGGTGCAACCAACCAAATTCTTCACGAATGACAAGTAGTTTCTCAATGCCTTGATCATTAAGAGGCCGTCTCTCCTTTTCGTCTGTCTTTCTGCAAGTGAAATACCCTCGGTGATATCTGCTCCGACCCAATGATCCCCTGCACATATTGGACTTGCTTAGCCTACTTCGAAGTTAACGTAAAACAATCAAAATTTCAAACGTATTCGGTGGATGGACGAAGCTTGGTACGGCCTCCACGCGTGCACCAATAATGACTGGGGTGTTGTCCTTGCCCCACCTCGTACGCGCCGGACTTTGGGCTATTGGTTGAGTCTGATTTTATTCAAATTTCACATTCTCCCTTGCGGTTGTTTTATTTTTTTTGTTCCCTTTTTCCACCTATGTCTTCACCTTCCCTTGCCATCCTTGCTTGGACTTTTTATTTCGATGCGTATTATCATTCGCTTCGTTTGTTTCCCTCCTTCGGTGGCTCCACTAAATTACTATTCGTCCGCATCCTCCTTTATACACTCTCGGAACTACTTCCGCTTTCACCTCAACTCCACGTCGTGTTCGACCGCTCGTTATGTTCCTTACCTAATCAACACTGTGAAGTAGCAGCACGACATCATCTCATCTTTAGTGTTCTCGTGAGAGCGTCGAAGTAATTCCAGATTGACTGGGGTATTTAACCCAACGATAATGTTAATGAATTTCAATCGACTCCGGAAGACATGCGAGGTTCAACCAGTGCAATGTAAGTACACTATCGGTGAAATACTGACCGAACATGTGCATAATTGAGAGACAACAACACCCCAGAGATCTTGTCGATGTTAGGGTATTACCAGAGGATAACATGCCGCAGATGGAACAGCTATACAATGTTCAATCTATCTGATACGATAACTATCCTTTGTTTCCTCAGGTTTGCGTATATTTGCCGTGAATGCCAACGGAGCACACGAATACCATGCACCTGAACAACTGCAGTGCTCACCTCCGTTCCACACTTGTAGCCAACAGCCACAGCCTTTGCTCGTCCACAGCCATATTCTCGAATTCGAATTAATATTCTTTGCCTATTGTGTAAACTCACATTGAGAACAGTTCAGAGAAATGAAGTCTCGGAACGCGTTTTGGTTGATGCAATATTACAAATTGCACAATCCATACGCCCCGAAGCATATCGTGTATTCGCAAGCAAGCATAATTTAAGCTGCATAAAGGAAAGGACCAGTAGGTGATGTTACTAAGGCACAATTTAAGACGGGATGTTATCAACCTGTGGACAGAGCAAGAGCAAGCCGAGAAAGGACTGAAAATAAAGGGAGAGAGAGAGAGAAAATCAATTATAGTGCTTGAAGTGCATGTGCTTATGGTGCACTCTAACTACAAAACATTGGTACTATGTAAGAGATAGTTGTCTACTGTCATTTTAGGAAACTGTGGCAGATAGATTTGTCAAGTCCACGATACCGAGCTCCGGTTCACTTGGCAATACTGACCGACTGACCGTTACCAATTAAACCCACACACCAGTAACAAGTCACTCTGTTGGGAATATTGCGAGTTCGCACCACAACATTCCATGTGACGTGTCTGCATTACATAATTAACGCTGTAGCTAAAATTTTCCTCGTCGAATTATAACCATCACCCGCGTTTCGTAGTGCGTGCTTCAGGGGAAATTCAACATAATTCGACCGCACCCGTATTGGATGACTCGAGTGTACTGACTCATCCTCTTAATCGCCTTCTTGAAAACCGCAAAAAACATATCATATCTGAATTACCCCTGTTATGTCTGAAGACCGCGATCTAACATTCGCTCCCCTTACCGATGGGAACTATGCAGAATGGGAGATACGTATGGAAGCAGACTTGGTGGAACGAGGACTGTGGGAATATGTTTTTGGGACGGTTGTGAAACCAGAAGGTGATACGGTTGGTGCCAGGAAGGCCGTTGCGGAATACGAGATGAAGATGAGGCAGACCAGGGCCAGGATGATCAAGAGGGTCACGGCCGGTCAGTTGCCCCATATGAAGGATCTCGACCTGAAGAAGGTCTGGGCAGAACTACGGCGCGTCCATCAGGCTCAAGGCTTTGGTTCGAAGCTGGCGATGCGGCGTGCGTTCATTAATGCAAGGATGAAGGTGAACGAGTCTCAGGAGGTTGTGGAAACCATGGCATCGTGGATTGGCAGGGTGAAAGGCATGCATTTTGGACTAGAGGCCATTGGAGTGGATGTGACCGACGACGACATTATCCTCGTGCTCACAAACGGACTACCTATGGTCTACAACCAAATCATCGTCATGTTGGATGCCGCTCGTCCAGAAGATATCACACTCGAGAACGTTATCACTCGGCTTGCAAATGAAGAACGGCGACAGGAGATTGAGGTTGTTAAAAGGGAAGATGAACGGGCCAACCTTGGAGGATCCGCACTTGTTGCCAAGAAAGGACGCGATGTCTCAGAGATTGTCTGTTTTGGTTGCGGGAAGAAAGGTCACTTTTGCTCTCAATGTCCAGAGAGGAAAGAGGGGACAGCTGCTGTTGCACATGATTCCGATGAGTTATTTGCTTTTTAACTCATGTGGTGCTTCACTCGAGAAGGTGTGTTGGGAATATTGCGAGTTCGCACCACAACATTCCATGTGACGTGTCTGCATTACATAATTAACGCTGTAGCTAAAATTTTCCTCGTCGAATTATAACCATCACCCGTGTTTCGTAGTGCGTGCTTCAGGGGAAATTCAACACACTCCTCACTAGTACGTGGTCTCGGCCCAGTACATTTGGTACATCATCTGGTTCACCCCTCTCATCCCATCCCCTCTATCCTTTACCATTCTCTCATCCCATATCCTTTTTTTTACCTGTTTCCCTTCGGGACAATTGGCATTCACTTATTATTCGGTCACGGCCCTATTGTATTATATTCGGCCA
>QLPI01051733.1:1707-16449 GCA_003314275.1 Chroogomphus rutilus
TTTGGATTTCAGGAGGTGGATGCAGAGTTGATGCCACTCGAGGAGGTGTGTTGGAATAATTCGACCGGCATGTGTTGCTGTGTCACATTAGTCACACTTTCTTTGTAATATCCCCATCTGTTTTCAATGAGCCACCATCCTCGCTCAGGCCAAACAGTTTAATCTGCGACCCTCGTTCAGCGTATCTTGGAGATTTCAACAGGACCCATTGTCTGCCTAGCGTCATTACGCATTATATGTGCAATAGCCACCAGGAACGATTGGCCAATCCATCAAATGGAAGTTGACAATGCCTACGTCAATGCTGACTTATGTGAACCGATTTATATGAAACAACCTGAGGGATACATTCAGAAAAGCCATGACTATATATTGCTACTAAAAAAATGCCTCTATGGGCTCAAACAATCTGGTAGAGAATGGTATAGATGTTTAAGCAATGTGCTATTGAGACTTGGATTTCAAAAATCAGCCTCTGACATGGCCGTATTCTATCGGCATGGAGGAAAAGGCTTTGCGATCATTGCAGTAGCCATTGACGATTTAACTATCACAGCAAATCAAGATTCAATCTTACAGGAGATTAAAGATGACCTCATGAAGATCTTTAAAATGAAAGATCTCAGTGAGCTCCATTGGCTCCTGAATCTGAAAATCAACAGAGATAGGCAATCTCGGTCTATTAGCTTCTCACAAGAGGTGTACATTGACAAAATTACCGATCGCTTTAACCTGCATGATACAAAAGGCCATATGACACCTCTTGATCCAAATATAAAACTTTCAAAGGATCAATACCCTAAATCTACCAAGGAGCAAGTAGCTATGGCTAAGATCCCTTACAGAGAAGCTATTGGTTCACTAATATAGGCAGCTGTTACAACCAGGCCTGACATAGCCCTTGCAGTATCCCTTTTATCTCAATTCCTCGAGAATCCTGGTCCTATATACTGGAACATGGTCAAATGTGTCTTCAGATATCTAAAAAGGACCAAGGATTACAAGCTTATATTAGGGAAAAACTACAATGGTCTGATAGGCTATACTGATGCCGATTGGGCATCTCAAGACCATAGACATTCAATTTCTGCGTATGTTTTTCAGATCGACAGTGGATCTGTCTCCTGGAATTGCCAAAAGCAAACCATTGTAGCGCTATCATCCATGGAGGCCAAATTTATTGCACTAACCCATGCGACAAAAGAAGTGCTATGGATACGTCACTTCATTACTGAAGTATTCAAACCCCTCAAGTGCCCAATCAAACTTTACTCCAACAATCAGTCAGCAATAACAATCATGCATGGCAACCAGCAACATACATAAACCAAACACTTTGACATTAAATTATATTTCATCCGAGATATAATTGAATTAAAAGAAGTCACCATTGAATATATGCCAACAGAACAAATGCCAGCTGATATTTTAACAAAAGGGCTTCCTGGCCCTAAAACTAAGATCCTAATTGAAAAATTAGGAATATATTCAGCTTGAGGAGGCATGTTAGGTCAATTACCCTAATATTAAGCTAAATATACTCTTAAGTTGTTTTTCTTTTTATTTTTCGATAAAAATCATTTAAAATCATCCATAATATTTTCATATATTTTCTCTGTATTTTTAGGACATTTTTTACGGTCTACTTTTCTTATTCTTTTGTATTATTATCGATATAGCCCTTTTCAATTTGCTTCCATATCGAGTCTTCGCACGTTCTAATGTTTCGGTCATTGCCGGCATTTTGGCTGACCAATATGCAGAATGCAAAATGATCGCTAGGGGTATCGCTGAGACACACTCGCGTACTCCTTCTCCTCAGTGTTTTGACCACACTGAGGAGGTGAGCAAAATAATTACAGTCTATACATTTTATCTAATAAATTGTAGTTTTAATCTGCTTAGGTAGTTCCCTTCAAATGCCAGTGTTTTGACCATACTGAGGAGTTTTAATCTGCTTAGTCTGTGTGTCCCTTGTGTTCCTACTCAAGTTACACCAATATATTAGAGCTCATTTCCCTTCAAAGTCCAATGTTGTCTTATTTGGGGCCTGGCTGGGGTTCAGGAGTTTGGTGCTCGTACTGGGAGTTGGGGTCATTGGTGTCCTGTTTCTATTGTTTGGATGTTTGGGGGCTTTGGAAGTGGAGGCATCCCAAGCTATTTCAGAACGCCATTCCCAGTAGTGAGAGTCGATCGACTGAGACAGTTGATGCAATTGTAGCAGGGAGTCAGGTTTCCCTATGCAGGTGATTTCATCTTTGATCCTATTGGATAGGCCGTTGTAGTATTGGCAGTGGAGTGTGGCATCTCCGTACTGGATGCAAATAGTGAGTCTGTTGAATTCAACCACGTACTTTGTGATGCATTGGTTATCATGCATTTGGAGGGCTTTGAGGTCCGCTTCAGCCTCTCCTTCTGGATCGTGGGGGCCAAAGTTGGCTTTAATCTTGGAGACAAATTCCTGGTAATTGTAGAGCCACTATAGGTCATCTTTGGAGGAGAGACATGGTTCAAAGTAATCCAAGGCAGTACTAGTTAAGTATGACAGTATGTAGGTTACTTTGATACTGTCAGAGTCAAAAGCATCAGGGTGGTCTCAGAAGTTTAAGGTGTACTGTACCAGGAACAGTTGTAGTTTTTTTACATCGGAACCATTGAAGGGTTTAGGGTCCCAAATCTTGGTTCAAGCAGATGACTTCTTTGAGCCTGACAGATCATTGGTTAGCATGGTGATGGCTTCCACCAGGTTTGATTCATCATTCACATTGTCCGAGGATGCTATAGGGGGCTCTAGAAGGGGGTTCGACAAGTGTTTGGATGGTGGGTCTGGGGCTGGTGGAGGGTTTGGTAGTGTATGGACATCAGGTCCTGCAACAGGTAAGTTTGGGGTCAAAGATGCATGGCATACTGAGGCTCCTCTAATTGTTTGAAGGGCTTCAATTTGTACACTATATCTCATAGATGATCAGAAGTGGGAGTTCAAATATACTGTTAAGTCCAAAGTCGAGTTAGGTCTGAGCTAATGTAGGTCGGTATGAGGTCTTGTGTTTGAAGTCTCAGGGACTTGGCTTCAACTTATGTGTTGCACCCTCCTTGATAGTCAGTCTCTAATTTTGGAGGTTTGGGGTTACAGAGGTTCAGAGTTTAGAGAACAAGTGAGTGGGAATACTAAGTCGATATTCAAACTAAGGTATAGTACAGAAGTCTGGAGGTATTTATACATAGCAGTCCTTATTGTAACTAATTAGGAATGTCCAAGGGAACAATAAGATAAACGAAAATGGGTTATAAGTAAAATCTACATTTAGCATTACAATAAGACTATTGTTCAATTAGAAAGGAAAGGGGTCCAAGGTCCAAGGTGATCATACCAGTCGGAGACTCAGGGTAGGGTGATGAGGTTTGGAAGGGATGGGGTAGATTTGGACTTGGTTTGGGATCATCTTCTTTGTAGCACCCTAGGTCAGATGTCCAAGGTGTCAGGGTTATATCAAGGATATAATAATAGGGTACAGCTTTAACTTGTGTGTTCTACCTACCAGACCACACTGGACCCTAATTTTGTAAAGGCGAGAATAGAAATGAAGACTTAGATGAACAGAAGAAGCTTAGTCAAAATCTTAGTCAATTATTTGACTGAAGAATGGACTACTGAATGTACAAGATCTTATACTACTTGCAAATCTACAAGGAGTTGACTAGATTCCTATAATAGATAAAAAAGTCCAAAGATTGAAAAAGTGAGAACAGAATACTATATCCTAATCTTGATCTCCTCTGTGACATTGAGGGGTGATGTGTCACCCTAATTCCCAACGGAGTTACCCTATAAGGAATGTAGCAACAGATTGGATATCAGAGAATAGAAATGACAGAGCAGAATTGCAAATAAGGAAAGTAGAAGAACATAACAGGAAAATATTAAAAGTAATAAAAGTGAAGATGGATGTGCAAGCATATGGGGACAGATGTAATAAGTGGAGCATATTGAAAGTTACATGTGATGCCAAGACAGATACACGAGGTGCATTGAATCCAAGGGCTGAAGGGTATATGGTTGAATAGGCAAGCAAGGCAGAGTTAGACTGAATGGGCTGATTTGAATAGTTGGGCATGCTGGCGTAGTGGTTCCTAATAGCATTGGTCTCAGCTTGGTACATTTATCATTTACATTTCCTTTCATGCATCATCCATTAGTCCTACCTCACTTATTCTTTTATGCTCCATCCCTGTTTGCTTTAGTATGTTTCTATATTTGGTCATAATGACCAAGGTTTCCATATCTTATTTCCATACCTTATTCCTTTTGCATACATTTCTTATGCTACCCTGTTCCATGTCAAGGTCTTCTATTCCCATTTCTTGACTATAAAAGAAGCGTACTTTATGCATGTATTTGTATCAGGCTTCAGGAATTTTGTCAAGCTGCCGAGCTTCAGTAATGCCAAGGATGCGGACGGGTAACAGCCAAGTCCTGTAGGCCAGAAGTAGTGGCTTTGGCTTCAACATACTCGTGCGTTGTACCCTACTCTCTGTGCGAAGTCCGAGGATCATGAAAAGCAATAACAGAATACTATATTCCAATCTTGATCTCCTCCATGACATTGAGGGGTGACATATCACTCCAATTCCCAATAGAGTTACCCTACAAGGAACATAGTAGCAGATCAGATATCAGAGATAGAATAGAATTGCAAATAAGGAAAGTAGAGCAGAATGTAATGAAGAAAGTATTAAACATAAATAAAGTGAAAATAGATTTGCAAGAATATGGGATTGATGTAAATGAGTAGAGCATATTGACAGTTGCATGTTGTCAAGCTTCAGGTACTGACGGACTTCGGCACTGCCGAGGGGTACTGTCGAAAGGTCGGGCAGACTATGGCCAAGTCCTGCAGGCCAATAGTAGTGGCGTTGGCTTCAACATACTCGTGCGTTGCACCCTACTTGCCGTACATGCCACCGATTTGCAACAGACAGGTACTCGGGAGGATGCTGGTGATGCCAGCCTGAGTCGAGGACTTTAACAGAGGGGAAGAAGGTAGAAGGGCCTAAGCCTAGTCGATACCCAGAATGAGGAAATATATACATGCATGTCCTACTTATATAGGTTAAGAAGCGACATGTGGAATAAGGAATATGAGACAACAAGGTATGCAGAGCATGTGGTTATTGTCCACAATGAATAAAATTAGAATGAAGGAATGCAAAACAGGGATAGAACAATAAGGGATAGGATAATAGAAACATGGCCAAGGATAGGACAATAGGGAGTGGCCGACTATAAAACAATGGCTGTAACCGAGGATAACACAAGGGCAGGAAGTCCCGAGGTGAGACGGACCGAAGGGTGAGGACAAGGAGTGTGGATGGTGGATGTACCGAGCCGAGACCAGTGTACCAAGTGTTGTGCATGTGGCGTGGACACTTGTTCGTGGATATAGGATGGTTGCTCAGTCAGCATTGCCAAGTGGACGGTTCTCGGTACGTGTACTTGACACATGTGATGCCAAGATGGATACACGAGGTGCATAGAATTCGAGGGCTGAAGAGCATAAGGTTGAATAGGTGAGTGAGGGCAGAGTTAGGCTGAATGGGCTGAATTGAATAGTCGGGCATGCTGGTGCAATGGTTCCTAATAGTACTTCAGATATTGTCTGTTTATTCAGTTTTCCTATTCTTGGAAACTGCTAGGTCAAACTGTGCCAAAGTGATCTCACACTTCAGCACTGACAACCTATTGTAACCAAGACCCCAATTTACCTCTGCCTTGATCTAATCCTTCAAGGTATGTGACTGCAAGATAACCTCATGGAGATAGATTGTAGAGGCTTCTGATCTCATTTTCCAGTTGCATCCTGAGGCTATTGACTAACTCCTTCCCTCCCAGCTTCCCAACTTTTCTGATTCAGAATCTGTTTTCCAATCACCATCACTTCCTTCACCTAAGTCTGAGTTAGATAAAATATAATTGACACTCCCATCCCAATGACATTCGGAGTCACTTTTGATAGCCTCAAGATCTTCTGCAGTCACCTCTTGTGACTAAGCTCTGGACTGTTTTTCTGCAAATGGGCTTTGTAGAGATAGTGAGCAGATGCTCTTCCTTTCTGCAGTTTTCATCCTATGGCAGGAGTTTGGATGGGTAAATGCAAGCTCTTAGTCATTGAAAATTTTCACAAGTATCATAGCTTGTATTCTTTTTTCAATATCCATCCAGCTACATACCACATAGTGATTCAAGCATTTGTTCCAGACTTTGACAACATAGGAGCTACACTATATTTAATAATTGTTTTATTTAAAATTAAAATCATTACTAGTTGTCCACAGGAGTCTAAGTATCGGCACAGGGCCGGCGAAAGTCACACTGTTTTATAAAAATATGCCCACTGGCTGATTCGAACAACCGACCTCTCCGTTACGAGCGGAGCGCAACTACCGCTGTGCTAAGCGGGCATATAATTTGCCCGTTGGTTTACAACTATATTTTTCATAACAGTACATAAACTTGGATTACTTACATATTTTTTGATAATCACAATATATCTTTTGTGAATGCGAACAAAATTGATGATAATCCCATGTATGAACAACTATCTGTGCTAATATACTTATAGATTGTACCGTTCCCTTAACCGGTCCTGGACTTGTGGAGGGAAGGAACCAAACTGGGAATCCCATTGAGGGCCACTCATTTCTTTCAAACCGGTCAGAATCTGTAACAAGAATACAATTTAAATAAATTGATTTGGGTGTAAACATAACGTACGGATTTGAACATATCATTCAATTCTGGCGTTGGATTTCCCCACTGAGCGATAGCGTTACAGAACCAGAAGAAGCTCTGTAAGTGACATCAAAAGAATAAATAAATAAATAAAATAAAAAATAAAACAAGGTGGTACGTGCCTTCGCAATTCCTTGCGGGTTGACTTGGACAAGAGTACAAAAACCTCTGAAAGCAGAATCTTTCTCTTCGTTATCCCGGATCTCAAAGAGAGCTTGACACCTAAAAATATTGAATTGTTAGCTGAATGCAAATGAAGAAAAAAACGGCCAATAATACCATTGCTCAGCAAAAACTTCCAATTGAGGAGCAACCACAGTGGGTTGAATGAGACCTATCCGTCCGAGAGTGACGGCAGCATTTTCGTGTAGACTGCGAGGAGCCTTCGGGTGCAAGAGGCATGGGATGAGACGATGGACCAGCCCAGGAACCCATTGCACGAACTGGGGATCTGAAAGGCTATGTGAGCGACCATAATACTGCAAGGAATGCAAACATCACAAACCGGCACCGTAACGAAGTGCAACCTCTCCGACAGACCAAGCAGCATTATTGCAGGCGCTCACTTCTTCAGGTTTCGGCTCTGGATAAAGTTGGGCGACAAGTTCGGGCATGATCTGAGGCATGAACGGCCGTAAAAGTTCAAAACACTGGACTGCCATGTCGCCAATTAGAGCGTATGAGGATTGTCGAACACTGGGTTGTGGATGCTAAGACGAGCAGTTGAGACCAGGGTCACTCAAGTTGGATAAATGCGGCTCACTTTCAAGCAAATCCCTATTAGACTGAACAGCGGAGGATTGCTATTGTCCAAAAGGGTCTTCATCTGCATACCTAGTCCCTGGACCAGGCCACTCAAAAGATCTACGGTGACGACAAGAAAGTCTTTATCAGGCTCCTCCATTTCAGGATTCTGTTGATATGCCTGATACTGTAGAAGTTGTTGCTGTACTATGCTGCAACACCGCTCGTATATGGGACTAGCATAGGGATAAAATGAAGGTCCCATTGCAACAGTCACCGATGCAAGACACTGGAAAAAGAAGTACATAGCATACACAGCATGAATCAAAGATAACTGAATTACCTCAAGAAGGGGTACTAAATCCTCCGGATCGTCCTTCAACTTACTCCACCGTTTGACCAAGGGAGGCATCAGAATCTCAACGTAGACTGGATTCGATAGAGCCCGACCAACGGCGTCAGCAAGTGTGCCCACAGCATCATACAAGATAAGTAGATTCTTGGCTTGATACTTGTCGAACGCAAACACAAGATTGCGCAGCACAGGATCGAGGAAAGGCTCAAGTTCATTTTGAGCTTCTTCTTCGAGAGTTGAGAAGGCGCTGCATCCGGCTTCTTGAACGCGCTTATGATTGTCCAATACCATTCTCAGTAGCTGAATTTTCTCTAGTCACTATACAAGTCAAAACGAAACCACTGAGACGTACCCCCTCCATAGTTGGCACGAAGTAGGTGATGCGATGCTCTTCCGAAGTCACTTGGGCTATCCAACTTGCATATCTACCCAGTGTCCAACAAGTTATTGAACGAACAAGGGGCTATGTTAAACCTGGGTGAGTAATGTATATGACCAATGTGAACTAGACATACTTTAGAATCGTTCAACATGTTAATTAGGTAGGGTACCAGCACTGGCAGATGTGGAACAATGACCTCGATGCATCCTAGACCATGTCAGCGATCGATAGATCCCATTTATCAGCTTCCTCACCCTCCGCCATAGCGCCAAGGGCTAGGATACCACACTCCCGTTGCAACCAGTCTTGACTCCATAGTTTATCTTTCAGTGCCGGTAGGGAAACCTCCATCAGCTCGCCATTGAAACGCGTCGCTAGCACATCAAAAGCGGCGGCGGCACATTTCCGTACGTTCCATTCAGTACTCATTTCATCGTCGAAGTCGTCCACGTCGTCATCATCAAAGTCATCTCCAAGCTCATCACCATTGCCTAAAAGAGAAATGTGCCTTGTCCCATTAGGACCAGAATTATTTGAGTCAGTCACCCGTTCTAAACCATGCTCTTTTGCATCATAATGTTTGGGCTTAATGTCGCTTTCCTTGTCCGGGATGTGTGCGTCGTCGTCGTCGTCCGCAAAAGCCCATGCGAGATCGTTTTCGGAGTAAACCATACATTCGAGTAATGCAAATGCAACTTTTGGTAGTAAAGGTCGAAGATAATTTTCAAGGTCAGGTTCCTCTGCGAATGTAAGCCAAAAATCGCATGCTTCGAGAGCAACATCCTCGTTCTTGTCCCGGGTCGAGTAAAGCATGTATTCAGCAACGTTGGACATTTCCGGGACAAGCTTATCAGCACGGAAGGCAAGGAGCAAGACCAATGCCTGACAGACATTTCGTCGAACTGTGGAATTATCGTCGGAGGCCCGTTTGAATAAACAAGCAATGAAATTGTCCATGTGTGCGAAAAGTGATTGGGATTGTATGTGAACAAGTTGAGAGAGTGAACCGATAGCGTGCGATCGGATTTTGGCCACAGGATGTTCGGAGAGTACAAGGAACTTAGGAACCATGAAATCTAGAGGGCGCGTACCGTTCATTTCTACATCCAACTTTCGTGGAAAGTCTTGGCAAGCTTTCTCCAGGGCATCGAAGGCGCTCTGGAGTTTTGTCTGAACCACCCTTATATGTGTGATCAAAGTACTGACTCACCTCTTGCTCTTCCAGATTTGGAGAATCTAGGGAATGAACTAAAAGAGTCAAAGCCTCCGTCCAATTCTTTGGTTCCAGAACACGCAAGAATGAAACAATGATTTCCCCTACTACCTTTCGAATCATAGGCTGAGGGTCTCGAAAAGCGTGCAAGACAGATTCCTTGGCAAATGTAGCCACTTCTGGTGGAGCTTTGGTGAGAAGCCACGCATGGTTCTTGAGGAGATAACCGGAAATGCTTCGAATATGCTCGGTTTCTTGGGTCATGTTGGCAATGACATGGGCTAAATAACCGACGTAGTCTGGTACTTTAGTGAATTGGTCTAGTTTCTGTGAAAGAATGGCGCTCAGCGCGCAGCATGCGCGACGACAGTGGGTTAGGTTACAATCGTGATAGCCTTCTGCATTTCAGGGTCATTTGTTCGTGTCGAATTGTGCAACGTGTCGAGAACCTCTTGCAAGCCAACGGGTTGTGGTGACCAACCAGACATCATGTCACCGAAGAGCTGAGATACGGATGAGATACGAAGAAACATAGCATTGTGACGCAAGAGAGACAGGCGTACCGATGTTATATGTGAGGATATCTCGACTATGCAATAGCGGGTATGAACAGTGGAAGGTGACCAGTGAAAGCAAAGCCACAGTTTGGCAAAACCACAAGCGTCTACGATAGCACCCACAAGCACCCCTTAGTGACAATTATTGTTATGTTTCTCTTCACGCAGACCAGTAGGTGTCAAGTATACAAGGACTTGGTTGTCACGATAACGTGACTAAGTGCAGATGCTCATAAGCTGGAGCACAATAAGTAGTATGGGTTCATACAAACTACTAAAATAAGTAGTAATCATGCTGGTAGCTCGAATTTTTGTCCCTGCAATACTCTGCGTACATGAATGACTTATAAGTCAGGTACAACTAAGTGGGCTTGTCAAGCTTACCTAGTGAAGTAGATGTAGAAAAAGTCCAAATATAGGGCAGTCTGCACGAGGCCAGCTACGATTGCTATTGGGTCGACATTTCCCTCTGTGAAATACCTATGCACGGGAGAAAAGGACCGATATGGAGTCTCCGACGTCAAGAATAGAAAATTGCCGAACTTGCCTATATATCCAGTTAGGAATATAGAGTCCGCGATAAGCACCAAGAGCAGCAAGGTAATGTGTTGTTATTGCTTCAGCTTCGCCGGTCCGTTGCAACATGAAGAGCTGAGGTAAAATTGCAACTGCTTCTAAGTAGATAGAAAAAGCCCATAGAATCTATATGCTCGTCAATGCCAGCATAAGGACATCTTTGAGAAGTTTACTTCGATGAACGTAAATTTGTAATTGGCTATAAGGGCCAGAAGTGCACATGGTCCAAGCAAGTATTCAAGTCGGAAAGTGTCGATGGAAGGGTCGTTCGTCGGTCTAGAGGGATACACAATTATGACATAGCACGGTAAGAGCTGAATTGGACATACTTATAGCGCAATTTCATTAGATAGAGTATGTATGCACTGCTTCCAATAAAGAAAAGCTTCATCACAGTGTTATAAAGTGATACAAAGTCTCCGGTGAAGAGGTCGAGATAACGGGCCACGAACACCCCTACGTAGAGAGCTTGTGTTTTGAAAGAGATGCCTTGTTGGTGTATATTCGCAGTATATTCAGCGGAGAACTTCAGTCAATGAGAAAATCTGTACCTCGACAAGATCTTGATACCTGGATCTTGCGTAATAAAATGAAGATAGAAGCTAGGTGTGATAGGTCCCCTTGCCGTGAACGCCAGTCAAGTAAAATTTATTACAATGAAAGAGTGCAACACACCTAACAATCTGAACAGGTTCATCTCGAACGTGGACCTCCAATGACTACACAAGGATTATGACTGTACTTGCAGGTGAAGCGTTGGAGCAAAATTGGTGTCAACACGTACTTTGAAACATTACATAAGCCTCTTGAGAAACTCTTTACAGTTTCTTCAACTCTTGTATAAACGAGGATATGTGAAAGAACCGTCAAACCGATAATACTCAAACTGATTCACTAAGGATACGGATACATCATTCTGTGTACGAGTCGTCTGTCGTCCTTTCCTTCATATTCTCAATCACTCCCCTAACACGTTCATAAACAGCAAATACGATTGCCTGACCAGGAGCCACGCGCAGGACGCGAGGTGTGATACCTTTGTAGAATGACCTGACGCCCTCTTGACGCCACATGTCTCTTCCAATCATGGTTATACGAGTCCAGGTTGACTCCCCTTCGGCTGCAGACGACTTTTGAAGACCTAGTCGTCATAGTGAATCATACCACCCAACGTTTTCAATGATGACTTGTTCCTTAAGGTCAAAGCAACTCACGGGTTTTGATCGTGTCTATAGGTGCATTCGAAAATGGACCCATGGCCCCCGAAATGAGACCGATTATCATGTGTTGGTATGATGGTAGCTCTATAAGGTCAGGTTGAAGCTTGTGTGCCCTTTTTTTCAATTCTTGATACACAGTGAAATTTGCGCCTGTTGAGAATTAGTCGGTCATCTCTACTCCTCATTGATTTGTATACTGCGGACCTTGATTTGTAGCTTGTCTCAGAGCTGTAAGGCTCACTCCCCTGTATAAAGCTCCGAACCCCTCTTCTCTGATAATGGTATAGACGGCGTGTGCTGCATTACGATAACGGGGAACTTCGAGGGGGTCAGCAAGCGAGTGGGATTGTGCTTGCAACCGAATCTTGACCACCTCCATGGGTGTTACCACTGCTACCGCTTCAGTGGTACCGGCTGCCAACCCCGCTGCATGATACACACGCATGTTTACCATTTCCTTACAACGAAAAGGAAGGCCATACCGAAGAATATTGCACCAACACTGGTTTTCCCTGTCTCCTTGTTTGCAAGCCACAATTTGTACGTCTCGAAACTCGCAAACCTGATAGCCATTTTTGGTACGATTCCCGCCAAGACGGCACCAAGGCCTTTATAGAGCGCTAGGGGAGTTTCTCGGTGCACTATCGATACCCCGGTTGCAATAAACCCTCGAGGCTTGGTCTGATAATCTCCTGGTTAGTAATTTCCATGCATAACATCCACGCGTTCGATGAACTTACTCCCGGAACGGCACCAGACTTCG
The DNA here is from genome assembly GCA_003314275.1 of Chroogomphus rutilus. NCBI lineage: Eukaryota > Fungi > Basidiomycota > Agaricomycetes > Boletales > Gomphidiaceae > Chroogomphus > Chroogomphus rutilus. The sequence continues at coordinate 14,308 of QLPI01051733.1, forward strand.
AAAGCTGCATGCGCACTTTAATCGTATCGAGGGGCTGGCAACACATCTACGCATGGTATTGAATGGTATAATGGTGTGCTGTCAGCGAAAATAAGGGTTCTAACCGCCTCCATGCCTCCCGCTAGACCTCCAGCAACAATGTGGGTCGCAAAACCAACCGGTTTCTTCTGGCTGACCTTTGACATTTTCTAGGATGACGGGATATCTAGTGAGGTAGTGCTGGAATGTTTGTTTTCGCTCCTGAGGTGGGAGCTTTAGGAGTTCCGCCCCCCAGTGGCGGGCCAGCACGGTGATCCGTTTTGCTTATAACGTTTCCGATCACGTATAAATCACATGAAAACCTCCTAAACAAGCTGGGGTCCAAAACGTGTCCGGCGGCCTGGCGGAAACCGGCGCCTCTTCTTAGAGACTCGCCTCAGCAGCAAAACCAAATTCTCTCTACGCTTTCGTCTCTCCTGCCTGTGCTTCCTTTGCTTCAGTCACTTCAGGCGCAGATTATAACCTCTCAAGTCGCCTCGAGCTCTGCCGGCAAATGCACTGCTGAAATGCAACCACCTATTGCTCTTTCCTCTTCCCAATCTCACAGTCCTACGTAGCCATGCGCTCCGCTGCCACTTACGTCTCATCCTCCTCTCCCGAAGCCATATGTAAATCCCAAGTTATCAAGACCAGATGCTGTAGATGAACGGCGCCAGCTTCATATAGCAAAGGATTTTTCCAGTGGTAGCCGGCAATCTGTCTATACTTTGCCATCCAGCAGTAAAGCCTCGCATTCCCGTTGCTTGCCTGACCATCCAGCTGACAGCGACAGTCCGCAACCTATGACAACATCAAATTTCATGAGCTCTGAACCCGTGCATAAGCCAACGTTCCCAAACGACCTCAGGCTAGACCCAGAGACTTCTTCCCTTGACATGCCGCTGCCTCCTTCAGAAGATGATATTTCAAGGACCCGTAAACGTCCGAGATTGGTATCGAACATATACACTCCTAGTAAAGATGTGCCGCCTCGTAAAACAACACCGGACATTGTCACGCCTAGACGAACTCTCAGCAACATAACCCATATACTGTGCCGATCAGCAACACCTGGGCCCAAAGCATTCAATAGAAACAATTCGTTCTATCCAGCTATACCAGCCATGTCTCGCGGGAATTCTTCGATACTTCGTAGTCCTATGCTCACCTCGCAAGCTTCAACCCCCGGCGACACAATAGGAAAGGTAATCTCGGGGGTAATGACTGACATCACAGTGTGCCTCACAGTCAGACACAACCTGCTCCTTCTGCTGCACATTAGCCCCGATGGTGGCGGTGCGCACACAATACTGATTTCTCAAATTCTGTGTACTTGTAGGCAGTGTCCGAAAGATGGTGATATTCTCGGAAAGTATATTTATTTCCCAAGGGACGAGTATGCTTAAGTCACGCGTCTCGCAGATGACGAGTTTTGTAGGTGACGCGTACCCTAGCGGGTGCTTATTCTTAGGCGATGCCCACCTTATAACTCGCTCAACGACTGATTTTCTAAAAATTTCCAGAGCTTTCACAAGAAGAATGTCTACCACCAACTCACCATATGCATATCTCCTTTTCCCCACTTCTAGCGCCCCCTTGTCTCTCCAGACAAACTTTGGGTAACAGCACGCACCAAGAATAAGACGGGAGAGACCAAACTCTTCCACAACCAGATCCCGGGTGAACCGGAAGTATTGACTATCCTCGCATCATTGGGCGAGGGATTTGACAACAAATCCGAGAACAGCAAAGCGGGAAACCGTATGGAGGGCGGTTGGCAATGGCGTCAAGCAGCTCAGAGATGCGGGAGCTATAGCTGTAGCTATAGACGATTCGGTCGATCCACACGCTGCAGGTGTGCCTGCTCTATAAATGTTAGCGCATATATCGACCGTTGGGTCTAGCTGTTGCTGCGAAGCTTGGCCTGTACAAATTTACTACTATGCGTACGAAAGAGGAAGACTAGAACCCTGCTGTGGATGTGCAGCCACTCAGAAATGGTGTATTTCAGGAAGAGTCAGGATGGAGTATGGGTATTGTATACGGTGATAGCCAGAACTTTGCACGAGAGGTGAAACTTTTGGCGATTGCTTAAGCTACTTACAGATTACCGTTGCAGCTCAT
>QLPI01051735.1:0-17263 GCA_003314275.1 Chroogomphus rutilus
TGTAATATCTCCCAAAGTAGTAACAATAAAGAGGTTGTTGGGGATTGGGAAATTCTCCACTGGACATGAAGGGCCACTGAACTAGGATTAGTATATTGGATTCCAAACCTCCCTTTCTCAGAAAAACATTCAACAAATCAGTCTTGAATTGACTACCAAAAATATATAATAACTTTTGGCTGGCCATTTAAGAGTAAATTACTCAGGGTAATTAACTCTTAAATAACAAACCCTCAAGTCTAAGGAAAATCCTTAAAAAAACATATCTTTTTCGTCTATTTCTATTTGGACCTACAAGGAACCATAATTGGGTGTCTATTACTTAATACATGGAAATTGCACTAAATTCCTGGGTCAAGTTCTCAGATCAACTTGTACAACAAATTCCTGGGCTTATATAATAGCTATTACATAAAGGTCAGCCCAGAAGCATGGCTCATATACTAATAATATTTTTTGACATGACCAGTCACAAAACTACAAGCTGTGGGAATATTTCTTTTCTTTTGTTATCAGTGACTATGTTACATACCATTGCAATGATTGGTGAATACATGTAACAAGTTGCTGTTTAAATAGTACCCACAGACTAATGCCAGATAACCTGGCATAGTGGCCTTTTGGCCCAGTTGGAAGAGCACATTACTATGGGAATTTGTTGCCTTTCATAGTATGCCAGGTTAACCAAAGGTCAGTGGTTCAAATCCCTGTGTGCGTAATAATTTAAATAGTTGTTGCAATCACTTGGACCCCAGGAACCCTGGCTTACATGATGGTCCATGACATCATGGGGGTCTGCTATGTCAAACAGTAATTAGAGTGCTTGGGGAGAGCCACAGACAGGCCTGGGAAACCTGTTAAGATATCATCACTGTGGTACCTCAAGGGCTTAGTACCTAAGAGGAAGGTACTGTTACATACCATTGCAATGGTTGGTGAATACATGTAACAAGTTGCTGTTTAAATAGTGCTCACAGACTAATGCCAGATAACCTGGCATAGTGGCCTTTTGGCCCACTTGGAAGAGCACATTACTGTGGGAATTTGTTGCCTTTCACAGACTATGAGGGTGACACTGTGACTTCCAGGGGATTCCAGGACCTTCCATCCCTTTCCATAAACTTCCCACTAATTTCTAGAAGGTCTTGCCTTATTAGAGAGTTACATAATCAGCTTAGAATTAGTATATATAAGCATAAAAGTAATCAATCTTATCTTCACCCTGTCAAGTACACGTACCGAGGACCCGATAACTCGGTGGTACCGACTAAAATACTCCATTAGTAACCAAGCACGAACCATTCAATGAGTTGTCCTCGGCCAGACGCACATATCGGTCACACCCCTCATTCCCATGCCTACTCCTCACTCCTCGGTCCGTCTCACCTCGGGTCTTCCTACCCTTGTGTTATCCTCGGTTATAGCCCTGTTTTATAATCGGGCATTTCCTATTGTCCTATCCTAGGGCATGTCCTATTATTCTGTCCTTTATTGTTTTATCTCCGCCTTATATTTCTTATTCTAATTTTACTCGTTGTGGACAATAACCACATGCTCTGCATACCTTGTTGTCCCACATTCCTTATTCCACATGTTGCTTCTTAACCTATATAAGTAGGACATGGATGTACATACTTCCTCATTCTGGGTATCGACTAGGCTTAGGCCCTTCTACCTTCTTCTCTTCTGTTAAAGTCCTCGACTCAGGCCGGCATCCTCAGCATCCCCCTGAGTACCTGTCTGTTGCAAATACAGTGGCACACATGGCAAGTAGGGTGCAACACACGAGTACATTGAAGCCAACGCCACTACTCTTGGCCTGCAGGACTTGGCCATAGTCCGCCCAACCTTTCGACAACACCCCTCGGCAGTACCAAAGTCCGTCAGTATCTGATGCTTGACAGTATACCCAGAATCACACTACTTCCCGTGCCTTACTTACGATCACGACCTCACGGAATAATAGTAGTGACACAAACATGTCAACAAACGAGGACAGCAAACAATTCCAGCCAACCCAACCCAAGCACACCAAAATCCTCGGCAAAAATGGCAAGCTCCTCCCAAGTAAACAACAGAGATGCATAATCAACAATCTGTGTCTTTTTTGTGGCACAAAAAATCACAAAATCGCCGGGTGCCCTAAAGCAAGCAAAACCCGCACAACTACTACTCCCGACCCTGTCCCCCAGGCAACTGGTACTCCAGACGCTAAAGCTGAAAATTCAGCATCAGCAAACAGAGACTAGATCGCCATCCGACCGGCCTCTGAGCACACCAAGAGTTGCGTTGACTCAGCAGATGCCAGTAGTGAGGTTCATTCAATGCTGCTACGTCTTCCTCTCCTCTTCATTTTAATTTTTGTTCCGTCATCTGACGCTGGTACCGAATGTTCTTGGGAAACCATCTTATGTGTCTGATAGAATCATGACTTGTTCACAACCAACCTGTTACTTCAACTTCAATAAGATTCTTTGATCCAGTACAGCAAAAAAAAAAAATTCGGTCATTACTGAACACATACACATGTTACCAGATCTTCCGTTCGGACAACCAGTCCACCCATCCGTCCGTCATGTACTAGATCCGTCGGTCAGCAATATTCGGGCACAACTCGCTCACCTGCTATAATCCGTTGATTAACAGGGTATTGGGCAGTATTATAATCCGTCAAGCTACTAACGTTTTTAGGTGCATCCCGATGGCCTCGGTCCAGGCGGCATTTGCCACTGTTCCAAAAGCCTCACCCAGGATCCTGTTCCGTCGCTGGAAGTTTCGCCAATAGCCCTAGTCAATACAACTGCCTCATGCACGCTTGTATACCAGAACGGCTGGCAAGCTTTTTGGCAGGGACCTCTCGGTCAACATTGTCATTCGGCACGTTCGGCCAAGGTCTCACCCATCCGTCCCCATCTGATTCTGTTCTTTCACTCCGTACATGCGCATGATATGCCCGTACAACTCTTTTCTGTTCTTCTCGGCTAGAGGCCGACACCTTTAGTAGACGATGGGACATCTACCTAAAAGGGGGGGGGGGTGGTGACCAGCTAGAAACTTTTCAAACTACTCAAACTCCCCTCCCAAAGATGTCCTTCTCCCAAAAACCACCCCCACTTTTTTCACTCTTCCATTCTTCACCTTTTCCAACTCCTCCTCCACCATCATGAACTCCACCTCCAACACTCCACGCTCCCTCCAAATACAACAACCGTACCTGCCGAACACCTCGGCATATTCGACTTGTTCCTTCTTCTCTTATTTTTTCCTTCTACCTTCAAAAAAAAAATAAAAAATACACATATATAAAATTCCAACAAAAAATCTTCATATCAATTTCTAAACATCCTGACTATCTTCACCACCATCTTCCCTCCATTTTCTTCTCCCTTCATCCTCCCTCTCCCTGTCCCCTTTATCATCACCCACCAACCTAACCTCGCCTCCGTCCGGATCTCCCGAACCTCCCGACACCCTGCGCCGATCCTCACCCAAGGACACAATTGCACGACCAACCATCCAAAGCCCTTCCACCATGTGGATAAGGACTTGACCCATCCATATCTGCTCCTGTAACAAATCCTCCCAGACCTCGACGAGAGGCCGAGATCCCGATCTCGTGAGCGGAGGGACTTCCACGGTCACCAATCGCCCGCTGGGCCTTAGGGCCACTTCATGATCGTTAGACTGTGCAGCATCATCCCGCCTTGGCCTCTTCGTTACCGGTTCCTCAACTCTTTCAGTCTCACTTCTGTCTTCCTGACCACTATCCCCCTCATCATCGTCCGGAAGACTCTTGGCCCGGGAAACCCGCGGTACAGCCAAGCTACACCTGAAGTTACGCCGTTTACATTCCCGGCATGCAGAACCCGGCCCCGAAACGCGGCACTCGCGATCCCGCCTCTTACACTCCTTGCATAAAGGGCGTAGAATTGGGGACAGCTCTTCATTGGCCGCTTGCTGAAAAGAAAAATCAATAAACAATAAAACAGAGAAAATCTTCAGCACATACCTCGGCCACTCTAGGCCACTTAATTGCTCCCCCACCCGTCGTTTCCATGCCCCCATCCCCTCGGGTTGGAGTAGCCTCCGGGATCCCCGATATTTCCGTAGCCTCTACATCCTGGACCATGGGTGCTCCAAGCTCCTCAAGAATGTTATTCTCCATGCGTTCTTCAGACACCCATGTATCTGTCTGCCTGACCATTTCGGCCTGTCCGACCTCAAACTCTCAGTCCACCCGCTGTTCGACGGTCGCCTGAATTTCAGCATCTACCCGCTGTTCACCAGAACCCACTATTTCTCCTTCTGTTACCTCCCTCACAGTAGTCAGCACCGAAGCACCATCGGCCCAACCCGTCTCCTCCAACTCACGTACATCGGACACGTATTCCATTTTTGGTGATTCTGATGCGCTGCTGTTACGCATTCCAGAGACGATGGAAAGAAGCAAAGGGTGCCAGATTCAAACCTTCGCGTGATGTTACGTTTAGGCGTTCTGAACTGTATGTTCAATCTCCGACTACCAGCTTCATGGGTTCAGCCGCTAAGGGGGGGATACTGTCAAGTACACGTACCGAGGACCCGATAACTCGGTGGTACCGACTAAAATACTCCATTAGTAACCAAGCACGAACCATTCAATGAGTTGTCCTCGGCCAGACGCACATATCGGTCACACCCCTCATTCCCACACCTACTCCTCACTCCTCGGTCCGCCTCACCTCAGGTCTTCCTACCCTTGTGTTATCCTCGGTTATAGCCCTGTTTTATAATCGGGCATTTCCTATTGTCCTATCCTAGGGCACGTCCTATTATTCTGTCCTTTATTTTTTTATCTCCGCCTTACATTCCTTTTTCTAATTTTACTCGTTGTGGACAATAACCACATGCTCTGCATACCTTGTTGTCCCACATTCCTTATTCCACATGTTGCTTCTTAACCTATATAAGTAGGACATGGATGTACATACTTCCTCATTCTGGGTATTGACTAGGCTTAGGCCCTTCTACCTTCTTCTCTTCTGTTAAAGTCCTCAACTCGGGCTGGCATCCTCAGCATCCCCCCGAGTACCTGTCTGTTGTAAATACAGTGGCACGCACGGCAAGTAGGGTGCAACGCACGAGTACGTTGAAGCCAACGCCACTACTCTTGGCCTGCAGGACTTGGCCATAGTCCGCCCGACCTTTCGACAACACCCCTCGGCAGTACCGAAGTCCGTCAGTATCCGACACTTGACACACCCATAATCTGCTGGATTATCTAGTGCTGCCAGCACTCTCTTAAGTAGGTCACCAACCACTAAGAGTTATTGACAGAGGTTACTCCAAAGAGTAAATCTCAAACCCTTCTACTGAAGTGGAAGGTTTCTCAGCTAAAATATAAAAGGTACATAAAAATATCATAAAAGAACTAAACTAGATTTTATAGAACATCCATAGAAATAATCCTAGGCAAGGGTAGAATAATAGTTCATGAACATAAACTATTATTCCTACATGTAATTGACAAGTCACCTGCCAAGGCCCCCTCTAAACAATTCTTTTTGGACATCAACCCAGACTTGCTATTGTCTTGTCAGAGAACTTAATTAGGCTTTCTTTACACCAAAGTTTTGTCACAGTTTTTGGGTTACCTCTTTTATGGTTCCAAAACAGAGGTTTATAATAGGGTATGGCTTCAACTTATGTGTTGCACCCACCGGGCCTCTAGTGATTGGCATGGGTATTGGAAACCCACATGGGTAGTGGGTAGAGGTAGCATAGATATGGGTCTGGGGTCAGGATTGGCCAACCTGCCCAAACCCATACCTATAAGGCAGGTTGAGGTGGGTTTCCCACCTTTTGTCACAAAGCAGTGGCATATCGGTGTGAAATGCAGTGGCATATCGGTGTGAAATGCAGTGGCATATCAGTGTGAAATGCAGTGGTGTATCGGTGTGAAATGCAGTAGTGTATCAGTGTGAAATGCAGTAGTGTATCAGTGTGCAATGCAGTGGCATATCGGTGTTTGATGCAGCAGCATATTAGTGTGCACTGCCATGTTACATACCACATTGGCATATCGGTGCATGCTGCCACAGTATGTAATATGGCAGCTGGATATATACAAAAACCATTGATCTAGGGATTGAAAAACTTAGTATCCTTATAATGATATTACAAAAAAAAAAGAAGAAAAAAAAAGAAAAAAACAAACAGCACTTAACGTGATCCAGGTTTAGCAGAATCCACAAGGAACCTATGAGTTGTGTGTGAAAGTATTAGTGTACAAGAGTAGAAATAACTCATGCACTCTGGGCAGCATGTAATGCGAGAATACTCCCCAACAATCCTTCAACAAGGGGATGCTTTATTGAGGTTGGGCCCCTCAGCTTGTCAAGCTTCAGGGTCAAAACAGTGGTGAGTCGTATTTGTGTCATCACCTGCTTGATATAGGATTATGAGCAACTTGCACAGTTATTCAGAGAAATTAATTGAGCAATCTAAGAAATTATTCTCCTCAGTGTGTGTCAACCACTGATTTTATTTGAGAATTATACCTAGGAAATTATTCTACAAAGAAAAAGAATGAAAATCAGTCGAGAAATTGTACTACAGTATATAATACACGAGGCTCACCTCCTCAGTGTGTGTCAACCACTGAGGAGGAGGGCATATGCAGGTGGTGTTTCACCTGCATATATGCCTGAGCTGGCCCCTAAGCCACCACTTCAGTGTAGAGCCAGCCTACTGGTCCTTTCCTAGGGAGCTGGCCATGCACATTGTGTCATGCAAGAACATGTTGGTAATGCTGAAGATACGGGCAGGGAGTGGCCAAGTCCTGCAGGCTGAAAGTAGTGGCTTTGGCTTTAACGTGCTTGTGCATTGTGCCCTACTTTTCATGTGTGCCACCAATTTGGAACAGAAGGGATACTTTCAGAGTGCCAAAGGTGCTAGCCCAAGTAGAGGACTTTACAGGGGAAAAGGAAGGTAAGAGGCCTAAGCCTAGTTGATACCTAGAATGAGGGAGTATGTACATACATGTTGTCAAGCCCACAACACTGAGTACTGGCTCACTCGGGAATACCGACTAACTGGCCCTTGCCCACATCATCTTGCACTACCACATGGCCTCGGCTCGGTACACCCGGTACATCGTATGGACTACTCCTCTCATGCTATCCTCTTCATTGTTCCATCACCCCCTATCCACTCCTTGATCCGTTTCCCCCGAACAACATGATGGCCACTCATTGTCCTGGCCACTGCCATTGTTTTATCTTGGGCCATCCCCTATTGTTCTATTCTCACCCACTACTTCATTATCCTATTCTCAGCCATACTCTATTATTCTAATCCCGCTTACATTCCTTATTCTATTTCTGATCACTGTGGACAATGCCTCCATGTGGTTACCTCATACCTTATTGTCTCCATTCCTTACGCCACCCTGTTCCACATCTTGCTTCTTAACTATATAAGTAGCGGGATGTATGTAGATAGTTCCTCACTCAGAATATCAACTAGGTTCGCACCCCTTGTCGGTTTCCTACTTCTAAAGTCCTTTGCTCGAGCCAACGCCCTCGGCATCCTCATGAGACTCCTCTCACCACCCAAATTAGTGGCATGCATGGAACAGCAGGGCACAATGCATGAGCATGTTGAAGCCTAGCCACTCCTGAACGGTTTGCAGGACTTAACCGATATCTCGGCATCACCGAATCTTGACAGTATATTCTGAGTGATACTGCTTTCCGTGCCACCTCCGTTCTTACAATCATGCCCCCACGAACTAGATCCACAGCCCGTACAGATGACAATCGGCTCACCCCCACAGTAAATCAACGAAGGGAGCGTGAAGCCTCTGGTACCCCACCCCTTCTCATTGGTTATACCTCGCCGACAATAGAACTACGGTATCTCGCCTCCCCCTTTGAGCAAGAACCACGCATCGAAGAGGTGGTTGACGACGAAATCGAATATGAAGATTATGATAACGATGACCAAGCACCCCATCTGGCAGAGGACAAATCCGGTTCAGTACACTACGACACAGATGCTGAAACTGAGGAACAGCCTCAGCACCCCTGGCAGGTGAACATGCCTGAACCTCCCTGTACTCCGACAGCCATGCCCTCTCAGCCCACGGTTGTACCCTGTCAGCCTGTGGCTGCACCTCTGCAACCTGCGGCCGCACCCCCTCCATCTGCGGCTATACCGCCGCAGGCCAGGCAAGCTCCCCGAGCCCGACCAGTCCTACAGCCCAGGCAAGCACCGCAAGCCAGGCCACTTCCTAGGGCCAGGGCTCCCATAAACCCAGCCAACAATCAAGATCTGCTGAATGCCATTCTCAAACTTGGCAGGACTGCTCGGAACCACCGACAAGACAGTCAAGCTGCCAGAATCTGAGAACCAGAACCCTTCGATGGAACCGACCCAAAGAAGTTAAAGGGTTTCATCTTCCTCTGCAGAATGAATTTCCACACCTGGCCTAACTCGTTCCCCAACGATAGGCAAAAAGTCAATTACATGGTCTCCTACCTGAAAGGAACAGCTCTTGAATGTTTCGAGCCATACCTGACGGGTAATCCCAATACAGAACTCCATTGGACCAGCAACCTGGAGCTCTTCATCGATGAATTACAGATCAACTTTGGTTCTTGGGATGAAAGAGCCTATGCTGAGACAGCCCTCGAAAAGCTGACTATGCAGGACAACCACAAAGCCACTCGGTTCTTTGTGGAATTTTACAGGCTCACAGCGTTTGTCGACTATAACGACAATGCCCTCCTCCGCAAGGCATACACGGCACTGCCGAAGCGCATCAAAGACGGTCTCATCCATTTCGACAAACCCCGCACACTCGATGAACTCCGAAATCGTGTTCAACGGATCGACATGAGGTATTGGGAACGAAAAGCTGAACAGTCTGCGGAGGGCAGCAATGAGCCAAAGAAAGATACTGTAAGGGCAACCCTCTTTCGGAACTGATCTCGACTGCCGGAGGCTGGAACCAGTGGGACACCACCCAGCCCTGGACATCCTCCTAGGCCTGACTATGGGACTCGAACCCAGAGCCTACCTGTCAGGGGACGACCCTCTCCGAGTCCTGATGACAAGTCCGAGGTCCTATCTCGGACTCTACCTAAAACTCTGAGGATGAGAGACCAGAGCCTGAAAGACCACTGATGTCAGAGGATGATCCCCTCCAAGTCCTGATGACAAGTCCAAAGCCCTATCTCAGGACTTCCTTCAACTCCGAAGCCCTATCTCAGGACTTCCCCCAACTCCGAAGCCCTATCTCGGACTCCCCCCAACTCCGAGGCCTTATCCTAACTCTGAGGCCCTATCCCAACTCCGAGGCCCTATCTCGGACTTCCCCCAACTCCAAGGCCAGGAGACCCAGGTCCGAGGGACCACCGAGCGAGAGATAGGAATGGTCTTAGCATGATGACTGGAACCTAGAATAAGCGCCTGTGTTGATTTATAAGCTAGTGCACAGACCACTTACATAAAGGGTATAAAAGAGGTTCACCAAGCAGCGGGATCCTTAGACTTTCCTCTTCGGATTTCCCCTGCTTAGGTGAGAGCCTGTTATGGCCCATGCAGCCAAACAAACCCACATTAAACCCCACAACCACCCGCACCGTTTCCGGGACCTTTCCGATCGACCAAAATCTGAACAACCGATTTCCGGATGTCCGACATACATTCCGAGGTCTCGCAATTCCAAACCTCCGAAAGACTCCGAAGTCAAGGTTCCGTTACCTTGATAGCCGACGTGCAGGACCATCGCGTACCTCACTCCCTTGTTTTCTCTTTATACTGACCCCTTGTACTCCCTTCCTCCTTGTTTTATGACCGGCAAAGAAAGTACAAGGATAGTCGCATGTATATAGTCTCCCAGTCGACTAGACTGTTCGCTAGTACAAATATCGATTTAGTCTCCCACCAGTTTCCGATTCATTTCCGGTAAACTCCCGCCCCCTTTCCGAAATTAGGGACAGATGATCAAGGAGGGCACAACACATAAGTTGAAGCCAAGTTCCTTCAACCTCGAACACCTCAGTGACCGGATTGAACCATTCCGCGACCTATCCTAAGTTTCCGGCGCCTCCGCCCCCGTCCGTAGTCCGTCTGATCCCTGTCTTCGGTCTTCGGCCCCATCACGGACCTTAGCGCTAACCCGGATAGCTCCTTCGGAAGCACTAGCTAAGCGCCTGACACGTGGACTTAACAGAGCCCTACATGTACTTAGGTAGTAGTTATAATTGAACTTCGGATTTCCCCTGCTTAGATCTGAGAAGCCTGTGGGTAGGCTCTGGGTTTGAGTCCCATAGTCAGGCCTAGGAGGACGTCCAGGGCTGGGTGGTGTCCCGCTGGTTCCAGCCTCCGGCAGTTGCGAGATCAGTTCCGAAGGAGGGTTGCCCTTACACTACCCACAGGCTTCTCAGATCTAAGCAGGGGAAATCCGAAGTTAAATTATAGCTACTATCTAAGTACATATAGGGCTCTCACCTAAGCAGGGGAAATCCGAAGAGGAAAGTCTAAGGATCTCCGCTGCTGGTGAACCTCTTTTATACCCTTTATGTAAGTGGTCTGTGCGCTAGCTTATAAATCAACACAGGCGCCTATTCCCGGTTCCAGCCATCATACTAAGATCACTCCTATCTCCTGCTCGGTGGTCCCTCGGACCTGGGTCTCCTGGCCTCGGAGTTGGGGGGAGTCTGAGATAGGACCTCGGAGTTGGGAGGAGTCCAAGATAGGACCTCAGAGTTGGGAGGAGTCCGAGATAGGACCTCGGAGTTGGGAGGAGTCTGAGATGGGACCTCAGAGTTGGGAGGAGTCCGAGATGGGACCTCGGACTTGTCGTCAGGACTCGGAGAGGGTCGTCCCCTGACATCACCCCCTCTCTATGGTGCAGTGACCCGATGCACCGGAAGGAAAAAAAAAGTCCCCTCTGCAGAGCATCTGGCCCAAGCCTGAGTCGTTGCTGAGAGGCTCACAGGTCCTCACTAGGTACAGGTCATCCTCTAGGTTGGATCAGAGTCCGATCCTGTGACTACGTCTCAGTCTGCACCTAGGTCATCACCGAGGGTAGTAACCCCAGGCTTAGTCCTCAGAGCTCCGCATTGGTATCAAGGTCCTGGGCTTGTAAGCCTACAGCTGCTCAGCTAGCCTTCTCATGTTTCGCAGCTGTACCGGGACCCCTAGGCCTTCACCCCCTCTCTAACATACGTTGCCCTCGAGGTATTCTCCAAAAAAAAAGGGAGCGTACTCCTTGGGGTGTCACTACCCCCTCTCTAGGATTCTGCTACCCCTCTCTAGGATTCCGCTACCCCCTCTCTAGCATGCAGTCATTCCGTATGGGAGGAATAGTAGCATGGGTGTACAGGAATCCAGAATCACGGAAATGTGGAATATAGGTCACGGATTCATGGGCATACGGAAGACGGAGATAGGGCAGACCAGAAGGTGCAAGAGTGCAGCGGGGTGGATGTGTGAGAATCCGGAGAGCGGATCATCCAGGAATCTCCCGAGAGCAGATCAAAGCAGATCATCCAGAAATCCGGAGAGCGAATCATCCAGGACTTCGGTGGGGGGACGATCCCAAATTGCCCTCTTGGGATCGTGAGACTACGTGGACGAGGGGAAGTGACGCGGACGCGGCAATGTGGGTGCAGATGGAATACGGACATGCGGGATGTCGGAAGGCAAATATACCGGGATGTGGGGGGCGGTCGCGCCAGGAATGTGGACCGTGAGCCACGGATTCGCCTGGAGGGATGGCCCGACATGCGGACACACGGAGGTGTGAGCAGACATAGCGGGGGCAGTTGGTAGCGATCACGGGGTAACCCAGATGTGGGAATGGCACATCAATTGCCTGGGCGGTCAGCGGACATCATACGGATGCATTGGGGTATTGGAGGGTGGATACGCAAGGACGTGGACGGTCACGGGGACGGACAAGGATGCGGATGCACAGGGATACAAGCGGAAGTCGTCCGAAGTGAGCGGCGGCAGTCAGGAGCCATGGCGGGGTCACCTGCATGTGGCAAGACTGTATGAGGAGCTGGCGACAACATCGAGCGTACAAGCATTGGTACGAGGACATCATGGGCGATCTTACAGGGGCGTCGACTGACATCATCGCGGTACCGTGTCACATACATCCGGGTGGTACATGACGGAGGCCTGGGGATGTGTCATGCAGGTGCGACATGACTCGCGATCAGGCGGGAGGTCGATGTGTGGGGACGCAGCATCGGCGAGACCTTACGAGAGCCAGAGACCACAGTGGTGCACGAGAGCGGGTTGAGCTGCACAGCATCCTGGGGCACTGCCGGGGCTGGTGGCAATGGTAGGGAGCGAACGTGGGGGCGTCATGTCACGCGCATCGAGGTGGTTCGCGACAAGGGCCCAGGGAACGTGTGGGGAGTGTAGCCTCGAGGTCGTCGCTTTGGGGCTTTGGACGAGCACATGCTGGATTGCGTGTTGTTCGAGCGTAGGCGATGCGTTGAGCACCTAGTCCTCTTCTTCATCCTCCTCCTCATCCTTTGCAGCTCCTTCTCCCAATTTCTCAAGTCCCTCAAACAGATCTCTCTCCGATTCCACACCAGGTCTATCTGAGCCATCCAACCTTCGATCACCCATACTTGACGTACCGCCTCTTCTTCGAGCAACATCGATAGGGAGGGAGGCGGATGCACCAGGAGACATGCGCGCAAAGAGCGTGAATCGGCTGTGGTATGGCAGACGAGGGGACATGCTTGAACGCGATGTGCAAGGCGGGGGCTCAGACAGGAAGATGGCAGCAGTACAGACCTCGAAGGGGGGTGTGTGCAGCAATAACTTCTCGAGGGGGCGTCTCTGCAGCCAGCCTGGTCGCTATGGACCACGGGTCACGGGCGGTCGCACAAGGGCGTGGGTCACTGAGGACAGTGCGATGACCTGCGCGAGTGTGTTGCATGCTGCGATACCGCGCTGCGATGATGGGGTCGTTACGCGTGGGGCGGTCAGGCGAGA
This sequence comes from Chroogomphus rutilus, assembly GCA_003314275.1. Lineage (NCBI taxonomy): Eukaryota > Fungi > Basidiomycota > Agaricomycetes > Boletales > Gomphidiaceae > Chroogomphus > Chroogomphus rutilus. The sequence continues at coordinate 13,009 of QLPI01051735.1, forward strand.
TGGACGAGCCGGTGAGTTGACAGCTGTGCATGTGCTGGATTGCACGTCACTCGAACGCAGGTGGTGTGTTGGACCAAAGACGAGTGGGAGGGTGCGGGTACGTGTAACGTGAGCGTGAGCGCAGATCGATCTGAGCGATGGACGTTCTCTACGTGACCTCCTGAGGCGTTGGTTTGGGCCTGGGCTACAACGTACTGGAATGCGGGCATCGCGTACAAAGGGGTGCCTCTGTAACGCGTCAGCGGCCCTCGTAGCTCGTCGGAATGCCTCCATGGTTGATGATGGCGATCTGGCGGAAGAGCCCTCATGACGCTTCATGGTGTCGTGTTTGCAGAAAGCAAGCCCGTGCTGGACATGGCGAACGGGGCTAGATGCAAGAGGCGAAGTGAGCGGCAGCACGTCAAAATGCTCATGGCGTGTCCGAATGGCAATCTCAGCTTGTCTGAGCACATCCATATGGAGTGTGGCTAGGTGTAGAAGTACCACAACTCATGGGGAGACCCCTGTAGGTCTGGGATGGTTGCCTAGGCAGCAGCAACTTCCCCAAGGGTCGATTCATGAGTGGGAGAGATAACATACGCGCAATGGGCGGGCGTGTCGACCTCGATCAGGATACAGCTGCACAGGAGTGCACGAGCGGGTGCGTGGATCATTGCATTGCAGGGCATGCATCATCCCTGAGTAAGCGGTAGTGCAAGAGCACGTGGCGACAGCGCTCAACGGATGCAGCAGTCCAGGATAGATGACAGGACATTCTTCATGCTCGAGGGACGTCCTTGCTTCGTGTGCGAGAGGAGACTGTGCGTCGGACATAGTTCACGATGAGTCTAAGCGGGGACCTCCCGGTGCGTGTGAGAAGCTGCGCAGCTTACGCAACTGGTTGGGAGCCTCTGAGGTGGGTGCCCGTGTCCTGGAGCATGCTGGGGGATCAGACAGGGTGGCAGCGGTGTTGCAACCACCTCCTGAGAGGGTGTCTCTGCAACCAGTCCGGTTGCTGGGGACTGCAGGTTGCAGGCAAGTGCATGAGGGTGTAGGTCACCTGGGACAAGACGAGTAACGTCATCGCCTGTGTCCGCGATGCATGCGGTGACGGCAGGCTGTGGGCATGTCAGGTTGTAGCAGGCACCAAGATCGTTCGAGCGGGTGGGTGCGGATGTCAGCGCGGTAGAGGATACGCTCGCGGGGTATGGCCATCGGTGTGAGCGACACGGCCCCTGCTGCCTATGCGATGTCTGGAGGGCTTGTCCAGGCCTATCGAGCGGTCCTCCAGGGTATACCGCGCACTCAGTGCAGCATAGGGGGGATTTCTGGGACCTGCTTGGGAGTGCTTCACGTCTCCTAAGACGTGGAGAATCATCACTCGGCATCCGCACAGGTTGCAAGTGCGGATCGGCGATGGTGGTGGGCGTCGTCAGTGTGAAAAGCTAAAGATAAAACTGTTTCAGTCTTCACAGCAAAGACTCAGTTTCTATTTGAAGTAACTACCTAAAGATAAAACTGTCTATGACAAAAATGTAAGTATTTAGAAATAACACATAGAAGGCTTTAGTACTCACTTCAGTCTTCGCAGCAAAGACTGAAGTGAAGGGCTATTCTAGCTAACTACTTATATGAAAAGTGAACAATAAGAAACTAGATAATAGATGTGTGGACAATGGAATTGTGGACAATGGGATTAAAGAATGATAAAAGAGAAACAAATGAAAGTTATTCTATTCCACACCTATAGCCACTCATATTTGCTTGCTGTGGTAAGTGCCTGGTCTGAATGCAATCTTAACACTCCCCCTCAGACCGAGTCACTTACTCCATGCCTATCAATCCGATGCACCGCTCGTGCTCAAAACGGTTCAGAGCCTTTGTGAGAAAATCGGTGCCATTCTGGATCCCCGAAAAGCGACGAATCAACAAAACCAGTCCTCACAAGGCACCTGGATCGGACGGCATCCCAAATATAGTCCTCAAGAAAATGTCACACATTCTCATCCTGCTCCTGCACACTTGTCTCACCGCTATTATATGCCTTAACTACTTTCCAAAGGCATGGAGAGTGTGAAACACTGTAGTCATTCGGAAGCAAGGACGCCCAGACTATACCGCTGCAAAGGCCTACAGCCCCATTGCCCTTTACAATACCATGGGCAAGGTCCTGTCCGGAGTCATGACAGATATTACAGTCTACCTCACCCTCTGACACTCTCTCCTACCTCCAAATCACTTTGGCGGCCTCCCTGCAAGGACAACAACCGACTCTCTCCTATATCTTACGCACAAAGTTAAGGGTGCATGGCGGCGTAACAAGGTGGTTACTATTATATTTCTTGACATTGCTAATGCTTTCCCAAACGCTGTTACCAACCGCCTTATCAAGAACATGATCAGATTAGGATACCCAACGGAGATAGTGAACTTCTTCAAGTCCATGCTTGAGGATAGACACACTACGCTGAGTTTTGATGATTTTGTCTCCGAGCCTATAAATATCAATAATGGCATTGGGCAAGGTGAAACTAGCTCTATGATACTGTACCTTATCTATAGCTACGGTCTGGTGTCAATTCCAAAGGGACAAAATGAGGGCGGCGGCGCATACGTGGACGACAACTTCTTTGTTACAATGGCAGACACATTCGAGGAATGCGACAAATTACTCAACGACATGCTTGAAAAACAAGTATCCTGGTCAGCCTCACATAACTCCAAAGCCGAGATATCTAAGTTTCAATGTCTACGAATTACACGACGCAAGAACGTTATAAGACAGGACTTTATTCATCGACACTCGGGCCATATAATTCAATGTGTCCCAGAAGCCAGACTATTAGGGGTGCAAATTGACCAGGAGCTGAGATGGCATCAGCATGTAGAGCGTGCAATAGACAATGGTCAGAAATTACTTCTAGCAATCAATAGGCTGACACGTCCTTCCTTTGGCCTTCCTGAACACCATGTTCGACGGCTTTTTATATCCATGGTTCTGCCTAAGGTTGAATACGCCTTACCAGTGTGGTATACTCCTATTTTAGCCAATGTGAGGACTGGCCGGAATACTGGATCTATAGGGCACACAAAGAAGCTAGACAAGATTCAGAGACTAGGATGCAAACTAATGACGGGCACCTTCAGATGTACTGCGACAGACGTTCTTGAGCTTCATGCCAATATACCGCCCATCCAAATACGATTGGACAACACATGTCACAGGGAAATTCTCCGCCTTGCCACACTCCCAGAGACACACCCGCTATATAGCCCAATCCACAAAAGCGCAAAGTGCCGCCCACGCGACACCCCTCTACCATACACAATCTGCTCCACCATTACAACATTCGCCCTAACACCATCGAAACCATCAATCCTGCACGTCACCACCCTGGCTGGCGTCCTGAATTTACGTCACACATCTGTCAGCAACAACAAGAGCTTCAATACTGGAGAGCGGAGGAGGGAAATGAGCAATGATACTTGTCGGTGTATTGACCAGCTCAAGACTGAGCTTTAACTAATTACCTAAGAACTATACATATAGTCTGGCGGAGTAGCAGAGTCCAATAACAAGTAATAGAAAGAGGAGGAGTAGGGAAATCATGACATTACCCCCCCCTTTAAGGTCAATGTCCTCATTGACTGTTGCCTCTCTACTGGGTGATCCAAACTACCAGGCTGGAGAAGCAAAGCACCCTTCCATGTAAGCGCCTGCGTCTCTTGTTCATTATCCCTCCCACCCACGGTCTTGTCCGAAAGAGGTGGTGAGAAGAAGGTAGACGACCCCTGCACTCGTCCTAGCCGGTATGCACTATTGGTGGGGCATCCTTTTCGCAAGAAGAAGGTAAGGCAGGGGTCGCAGACTGGGTAGTTTAGTTTTCTCGTTGCGCCGGCGTGTGTGCTGTCTTTCCTGGACCCAGAACTTCTGGAGCTCTCTGCTAGCCATGGGTTATCCTCTCGTTGCGCCGGCGTGCGCAACGATAACGGGTCCTCTTTTCATCGCGCCGGCGTGCGCGGCGACTCCGTTATTTTTTACAGGTCCCTTTCTCATCGCGCCGGCGCGCGCGGCAACTCCATTGTTTTCGTTGCGTTCTGCGCACGTTCGCACGTCCCGGCCTCATTCACGTCCGCGCTCGCACCTGCACCCGCTGCATCCACACTCCCACCTGTACCTGCTGCACTTGCACCCGCTGCACCTGCGCCCGCTGCACCTGCGCCCGCTGCACCTGTGCCTGCTGCACCCGTTGCACCTGCGCCCGCACTCGCGTAC